>CAMZMU010000091.1:12023968-12083099 GCA_947311845.1 Poa pratensis
GGTTGCACTCTTCGACATATCCAGTATCCAGAAGCTCTTCTCTTTGGTGTCCAGCTAGGTTTTTATGTTAAGGGTGAAAGTTGTAATTCACTGTAATTGTAATCTGCGCTTTATAAATGAAAGTGATGCTTGGTTGTGTTAAGAAAAAAAACAAGTTAAAGGTCGTTTTGAACTTTTTTCATTAATTAAAGGTGCAAGCTTTTTCTATGAGGACGAACGCATGCATGGTGACTTTTTCTTATCGCATTAATCAGTAACAAAAAATTGTGAAATTTATTCGTTTACTGTTATTGTAATATTCATCGTGTTGCCACGATCAAATGTTTTCACCATTTGGACGGACGTTCACGTCGATAATACCTCCACTTGGGTGTTTGGAGGCCACACCGATCAATCGTCCACGTCGATTATTCCTCTGTCGTGCACAACACAACTTCCAAACGTGATGGCTCAAGCGTTCAAGCGCTGCTAATGGTAGATCTAGCCAAAGGAGCAAGAATCACGGCTAATGTCGGGACAAATTAAAAGATAATATTTTTAGATAAGAGTTTTATATCTTAAAAGATTTAAGCATTACACCCGGCCTCTGCATAAGAATGCACGCAGCCGCAAACCAAACACATAAAACAAAAAATTTACATCAGCCGAATTACAAGTAAGACGCCAATGCGAAGGATGAACGCTCTGTCTATGGAGGACCAATACGACGATCAAGCGACCATCCATGTCGGATAAAAATATCCCTTGCCTCCTCCTCCAAACGTGCACATGCTCCGTAAAGAGGTCGCGATGCCCCACCTGTTGTAAGGTGGACCACGAACGGAGAATACCTGTGCACCGGTAGAGTACCTGCACGCGATAAAAATCTTTATTATTAAAAACCTTGTCATTTCTACTCAGCCAAAGCGACCATATAACGGCTATCGCTCCTACCCTAATAATGTTCTAAACTTTTTATCTATCCCATGTGGCCAGTTGCCAAAAACGTTTGCAACAGCTTGGGTGGATATAAGTTAGAAGCTATTTGGATAGCTGACCAATGGAACGTGCAAAACTACACTCGAAGAATACGTGTTTATTGTCTCCTGTTGTGGACAAAACACACACTCAGTACTTCCATGCCAGTTTCGCTTAACAAGGTTATCCTTTGTTAAGATGACACCCCTACGAAGATACCAAGTAAACACTTTAAGTTTAAGTGGGATTTTCATTTGCCATATTTTTTTATTATCATCGACTGGTACATCGGAATGTACTAACCCCTATACATGGAGTCTACCGAGAATTTTCCATTCCCACATAAACTCCAACGAAACTCATCATGTAAGTTGAACTGAGGTCAATTAAGATAATATGTAGACCGATGAACACTGAAATATGCAAGGCTAATTACAAAGAGATTATCCACCAAGTGCCAATTAGAGATGCAGAAAGAGCTAGAGCTGTGGGAATGTGCAAGTGATGGCCCTTCCTCGTAGTTACCCCACAACGGCGCCAGCAAACGGTCTTGACGGCCCTTCGTGTGGTTACCTGCGTTAAAGAGTGTATGTAGTAGTGGAACACAGTTTTCCCCACGAGGGGTGACTCGAGGGTTTAATATCGAACTCTCGGGGAACCAGTATTTCAGGTGTTATCTCCTTATCCTTTCTTGAGAACCTGCAACAAAATAAATTGTTTTGTGCCCTCAACCTCACCAAGTGGTTGTCAAGCACAAGGTGGAGAATGATAATAAAATAAATATTGAAACAATAGTAAATATGCAATGATGGTTGACGAGGTGTACCCTCATCAAATCCATAGTTAAGGACCTAGGGTTGAGATTATGGGGAGAGAACGTGGTAGTACTGGTAGTTTCGTCGGCTGACAAGCAGAGGAAAAGATTTACCCAGGTTCAGGCCCCTCGGGTGGAGGTAAAGACCCTACTTCCTGCTTGTCTGGTATTGATTGTGGATTATGCGATTACAGGGAAGCTCCGGCGAGACGACGATCTCGCAAGATTTTGGTGGTTTGAGTATGGCTTGGTCCCAGATCGGTACCCCTCCCAGCATTTAAATAGGCTGGGTCTCAAGAGTTTGTAACCGACCTAGTTTACACGTAAGGAAAGACTAAACCGACTATGCCTATGTCTAGTCTTGGAGGGTACTGCATCTTCTTGGGCCCTTGTCTTGGGCTTCGAGTAGGCTATTCGATATTGGGCCTTAGTCGTCACGTGCACCAGGTACCCTCATGATAGGGTACCCGATATGTATACCCATGTCAGTAGCCCCGAGTACTTGTCTGACTCGAAGAATCGGGCATGGACTCTTTCATAAGTGCACGTCATATGCTTTGAATTCTGTACATATAATTTGGAATTCCTGTATGAATAGCACACGTTTGGCTATATCGAGTATCTTATCGACTGTGCTTTATGATGATCAAGGGATAATAGCTTAGCAGGCCCAGTACACTCGACGGATCGGGACTGGTTAACTACACATTCGGGTAAAAACCTTACTAGCTTTCAATCAAACTCGAGTCCCCGGACTCGAATCTGGAACAAACTGGTCAGATTCGACTAGGCCGCTGAGGTCTTACTGAGTCGATCTGCAGTATAACTTTGAATTTTACCAACGCGTCCGTCGGGATTTTTCATCAGGTCTGCTGACACGAAAAGTATAAGGATTGACGTTGCTGGAACGGTCCTTAGCCCAGCTCGAAAGTTCGGGGGTCTTACCTTTGCACTATGCGTGCAGCATCCGAGATACTTGCGACGGACGCAACTCGGGAATGTTTCGAATGTTTTCTGAACTTTGTTGGACGAGTCATGCCCTTTGTCGACTGATATTTGCTGTTATGCTATCGGTGCGCGACAGCGCTGCCCGATGGGAGTAGCCCCCGAGATTGTGCTTTATTGCTTTGCAATGGAGGATAATCTCAAAAACTCTTCTTACTCTTCATATGTTAATCGAAGAAATTTGTGCCATAATTCTATCGGGTGCACGACAGTGCTCCCGATGGGAGTAGCCCCCCGAGATTATGTTGTATTACTTGTAAATGGAGGATAATCTCAATCATTGTCCTAGGCATCTTCAGTCGAAGAATTTTTTGAACACGCTCCCGATGGGAGTAATATGACTTAGTCGAAGGAACGGTCGAGTGACCAATTTTGCCTTAAGAAAGTTTTGTCACACCCAAACTAATCAGGGCAATCGAGTGACCAATATGCGTTGAGCATACTCGAACGTATTTTCTGAACAGATGCTTCAATGACGTCTGGGATGACGTTTATTTCGACTGCAATTTCTGACACGCGTGGCGTGCGTTATGCTGCGATTGATGGGACGTGACACATAGGTGGGCCCATTTATGCAGAGCTGGCCGAAGACGGTGTCGGTTGGACTTGATTTGACTATACGGGCCCACTTTTTCCGCAAGCGTGATGATGGCTCCTCTTTTTACGTGCATAGTGGGCAGAGTGGCCGACGACGGTTGCCCTCCGCGTTTGCCACGTGTACGGTCAGATTGCGTGCGTAACGCACGGTTTGGATCTGAATGGCTTGCTGTGATTGCTTTTGATCTGTGGTAAATAGGGGAACGGCGCTGGCATTTGTTTTTTTATCTGCCATTTGCTCTGCGCGCCGCCCCTGTTCCATCGTCTTCCTTGCGCTCTGCCTCCATTGCTCCTGTGCTAAAGCTTTGCGCGCTCCTCCACCTGCTCGTTTGTGGGGACCCCGGACTAGCTGTCCGAAATACCCGATTATGCTTAACACAACGATCCGTGATCAGTCTGTCGTTGCACATAATCCGAATTGGATACCAAAGTTTACATCCATTACAATACCGAATAAAAAGTCTTACATAGGTGCCTTCATGGGCCAAACCAAAATATCAGCGGAAGCTACGGCGTAGTAGACATCATATTCTAACGATGACGACCCGACATGCAGCTGACTTGTGGAGATCCTTAGTTTGCGTAGAAGTCGCCATACTCCTGCTCGACGTAGTGCTCCTCCTCGTAGTCTGGCTAGGACAATAGCCAGGGACGAAACCAATATGAGTACATTTGAATGTACTCGCAAACTACCCCAACATGAGTATGCACTAGTTTTATTTTAACTTACAACTTTCATTTGTTTAAAACATCTCTATATCTTTATTGAAAAAGGTAAGAAGAGTTTTATAACTATCTTTGAAAGAATTCACCATCTCATTTTGTTTCTCCAAAATCCTCCTTTTTCTGACCATGGCTCACCATGGTCCATTTATTCCAAAACTCATACTACTCCATTTGGTATAGCTGTGTAACACCATCACCATTTTAGTTTCTTTTAAACTTAAAAAGCTTTTCCAAAAACTTGCACATGGTCTAGGACAGCCTCCCAACTGTCCATATCCGAGGACTCGGCTATTCGAGTAGTTTTACACTCTGCGGAGGTAGCACGCTTTTCCCACATCCATCCGGCAACTCATCGTGTCTGCCACGTCTCGCCATACAAGGTGTATGCGAAGTAAGCCGCCGACCATAGCCTGTCCTTTGCTCATGCTAGTATAGGACCCTACCGCTACGAATTTTCATCCTTTCCATCTACACCCAGTCCAGATTCCCCGTCGGGAAACCTAAGTGTGAGGACTCGTAGTTCTGCCCGGCGAGCGAACCCTTCAATCCTCCCACCAACGTGTTAGGACCCAGGTCAGGGGTAGGTCACCAAACCATCCCCTCATGGAACGAGGTCATCCTCGTTATTGAGGCATCCCATACTAATATGAGCAAATTATATGACTACGCCCTTTCCCATATGTGGGTAGATGTGGTCGCACAGGGTAAGATTGGTTGTCATAGTACTAGGACACAATGTGCATTTTTTTATAAACATCACCATTCTCCACTTCTTTACTTCCACACCGACATCTCGGTATTCCATAACCACCAAGTCTTTTCAAAAGAGTTTTGAATAAACAACATTGTTTCCCATCCTATAGTTTTATATAAACTACCTTATATTTCTACATAGGGTGGCAAAATAATATCCATATACTTTTTGAAAAGGTTTTTGTAAACCAATGCCTTAAGAGTAAATCATTTGATCAAAGTAGATGCATATGTATTTAGGTGCAAGCTCAGGGGGTAGCTTGCCTTGCTCGGCAAAGTTCTCGGGTTCTTGTGCTTGATGATCAGAGAATTCCCCCTCCTCGTAGATTCCGGCAACGTTCTCGTCTAAACGTTAAACAAGCAATGCAAACAATTACTAAACTACTCAAGCAAGCATCACAACATATCAATCATAAGCATCACAATTAGCTACTGCCCACATCAAACCATACAATTTGGTTTCAAAATCATTGAATTAAACATTATTTATTTATGTTCAAAACTATGGCAGAAACTTGTGGAACATGTTTAATTGCACAACTTGAGTTCTGTTGGTCACAAAAATACAAACTAAATTTCTATAGAAATCTACTGATGTGTAGAAGACAACACAATTGAGTTTGCATTAATTTGAGTTACCAAACTCCCTACACAAATGTTTGAGTCCAGTAACTTAATAATCAAGTTTTAGCTACCAATTAAGTTCTGTTGCTCCTAAAATTAAATCCTTTTAGGGGTAACTAAACATGACTAATTGCGACCTAAAGAAATTGGTCCTAAATCATTTGGGTTAACCATTTAACATATTTAAATGTTTGAGTGCAGAAGGCTGTTTAAACTTCAACTCAACTAATACAAATAATAATAATGCACAAATAATTCTATCAAAATTAGGGAAGCTAATACATGGCAGTACTAAGCTAACAAAATTGGTTTCGAATTATTTGGACTAACAGAGTATCAGAAACAAACAAGTTTAGAATTTAAACCTTCTGTAGTATTTTTAATAATACTTTTTATCTGTTTAATTAAATAACATGAGACCACTTGGGTTGGTTAACCAATTTCATAAGCTTTCCAGAACAATTGAGTTTGATTTATTTGGATTCTAAATCTCGAGATATTGAATTTCAAAGTTGGATCCAGTACTGACTTTAACAGAGAAGTTTAAATTCAAATTTAATTGTTCTCTGGATAATGTTGAAAGTTATGACAGGTGGGGCCTACATGTCAGCGACACAGTGCGCGAGTGAAAATTAATAAAATCCTGACGAGCGGGGCCCGCCCGACAGTCTCTCTCTCTCTCTTCTTTTAACCGAAGCGGTATGGCACCGTTGGATCAAGATCCAACGGCCCACGATTAAAAGCAACGGCGGTGACCTAATATCGGCGGCGCTGCCGCGCCGGCGACGGCGAGGTGGATGAATCTCTCACCTAGAGGGTCGGGAGGTCACGGCGATGATGCAGATCGACGGCGGCGGTGAGGGGGAAGCTCCTGGCTGAGTTGCACTTGCTGGGGTGGAGTGGTTCATCGGCGGCGAGGTCCCGATCTTCCACGGCCACGGACAGCAACTCCGGCGAGGTCCAACGGTCGCGTCTGGGCACTAATCAAAGGGGAAAAGGGAGGGGTGAGTGCGGTGAGCTCGGGCAACAGCGTAGAGGGGTCAGAGGGAAGAATGGAGCAGCAGGACGGCACGGCCGTGGTCGTGCTCACCTACGGCTCCGGCGGAGCTTCTCGGGAAGAAATCCAGAGCAGCGGCGGCTCAGCAGCCGCGGCTCTGCTCTCCTGGCGGTGTACGTGAGGTGGTGAAGCAAGGGAGAGGAGCAAGGGTGAAGGGGGTGGAGAGTTCGCGAGGTGCGAGGTCGAGTTAAATAGGCGCAACGTCGGCGCACGGTGGTCGCGGTCCAGCGGCGTCAGAGAGCGGGAGAGGCCGGTGCGTGCTGTCTGGGGGGTCCGGGATGGTGCTAGGGTTCACGGCGTAGCTGATCGCGTGTCGGGGAGCTGTGAGGGGGGGCCAATTTGGCCGGCGCCGTCCAACTCCTCCGCGGCGGTCGTCGGGGAACCGCGGCGTAATTGCGATGGGAGAGAGCTCGAGTGCCCTCCTCTGCGAGGCAGAGGGTGCAGAGGCACGGGAGCGAGGGTGGACGTGAGCAGGGGGGGCCTGGGGGGCCCGGGGAACGGCGAGGCGCGCGGCGTGCGGCGTCGACACGGCGACGGAGAGGTAGGCGAAGAAGGTTTTGCAGAAAACCCCTGGCTTCTCTCCTTTTCATTTCTTTCTTTTGTTTTTCAAACCAGAAGCTTTTCTCGAATTTAATTGGGGCACTAAATCTATTTATAAAAATTCAAGAAAATTTGTGAAGCCTTCCCATGGCATGCAGAAGCTTCACAAAAATTGGCTTTACAAAATAAAATGTTTTGAATCATTTTTATTCATAGGGTTTTAATTATTGAATTTGGTTTTATTTCCAATTGAATTTTACTTTTGAATTTTAAACTAATTTAAAATATTGATTGAGAAAGAAAAGTAGTAAGGATAACATGGGTGTGTTTACATTACCACTCTGAATTTTATTGTAAAGGAAAACAATTTCTCACTTGGAGAATTTTATGTGACACTTGTCACATTATTTTCTTGCTTTTCTTTTTATTTTTTTCTCTTCTTTTCTTCATGTCTTTATTTAGAGCAAACAACACATAACTAGCAAGAAATAAACCACACAAGCAACAATATGAGATCAACACATATAATTAAGCAAAAGTTTTTGTTGGCTCTCATTTTTGGAATAATAATACTGATTAATATTTTTGGGATGTTACAATCCTTCCCCCCTTAGAATAAATCTCGTCCCGAGATTTGCTAGGCCTGGGTACTAAAGAGGTCTGGAAATTCGCTTCGAAGATAATCTTCGCGTTCCCAAGTTGCTTCTTCTCAGAGTGGTTATTCCACTGGACTTTGTTAAACTTGATCGCACGTCTTCGGGTAACACGAACATCTTCTTCGAGAATTTTGAGGGGGTCTCTCGCGATAAGTCAGGTCTTGGTTCAGGTCGATGGGAGGTGGTCGATGTTTTTGAAAACATCAGGCTGGTCAGGAACTTCGAGACACTTCCGGAGCAACGAAATGTGGAAGACATCATGATAATCTCCTAATTCCGGTGGCAATTCCAGTTGATAAGATACTTCTCCTCGACGAGCAATGATCTTGAAGGGTCCGATATACCTTGGCGCTAATTTTCCCTTGACATGGAAATGCTGCATTCCTTTGAGGGGTGTCACTCGGAGATAAACATAATCTTCTGACGGGATTGGGCAGTTTTGAGGCGTTCACGAATAAGCTGAACTTGCTCTTCAGCTTCACGGAGGGTATCGGACCAATTCAGGGGTGTACGACACTTCTTGCCGTAAAGGGCTTCAAAAGGGGCCATTTGCAGACTGGACTGATAACTGTTGTTGTACGAGAACTCTGCAAACGGAAGACAATCTTCCCACTTGGAACCATAGGATAGAACACACGCGCGAAGCATGTCCTCCAATATTAGCTTTTCCAGGGTGATAATGGATTCCAATATCATAAGCCTTGATTAATTCCATCCATCTTCTCTGTCGCAGGTTCAACTCCTTCTGGGTGAAAATATACTTCAAGCTCTTATGATCCGTATAGATCTCACAGCGATGTCCCGCAAGATAGGGACGCCACTTCTTAAGAGCAAGACTACAGCAGCTAACTCCAAGTCATGAGTTGGGTAATTCTCTTCATGCGGTCGCAACTGCCGGGACAGATACGACACAACTTTGCCTTCTTGCATCAGAACGCAACCAAGTCCGAGGCGTGATGCATCGCAATACACGTCGAAACTCTTGGTGACGTCTGGCATAATCAAATTGGGGCCGAGGTTAATCTCTTCTTCAGTTCTTGAAAACTATCTTCACATTTCTGAGTCCATTCAAACTTCTTGTCCTTCTTCAACAGTTGGGTCATGGGTTTGGTTATACTGGAAAATCCTTCAACGAACTTGCGGTAATAACCAGCGAGTCCGAGAAAGCTTCGGATTTCCGTCACACTAGTTGGGTATAACCAGTCAATAATGGCTTGTATCTTCTCAGGGTCAACAGAAATTCCTCCAGCAGATACAATATGTCCGAGAAATGCCACTTCACTGAGCCAAAACTCACACTTGCTAAGCTTGGCATACAGCTGGTGCTCTCGGAGGGTCTCCAAAACTAGACGCAGGTGTTCAACATGCTCTTCTTCGGTCTTGGAATAAATAAGGATGTCATCAAGGAAAACTACCACGAACTTGTTGAGGTACTCCATGAAAATCTTGTTCATGAGATTCATGAAATAGGCTGGGGCATTGGTCAGGCCAAAGGACATCACGGTGTATTCAAAAAACCGTAACGGGTGGTGAAGGCGGTCTTGGGAATGTCTCTCTCGGATCTTCAACTGATGGTAACCTGTCCGAAGATCGATCTTGGAAAAGACTCGGGCTCCATTCATTTGATCGAACAGATCCTCGATCTTGGGAAGAGGGTACTTATTTTTAATGGTCACGTCATTCAGCTTGCGATAATCCATACACAGGCGTGTGGTACCGTCTCTCTTGTCCACAAAAATAATGGGTGATCCCATGGTGAAGCGCTTGGGCGGACAAGACCTTTGCTTAGCATATCAGCCAATGCTTCTTCAACTCAACCAGTTCTTCCGGATTCATCCGATAAGGCTTTTGGGATATGGGGGATGTCCCTGGGATAAGCTCAATTATGAACTCAATATCCTGTCCGGTGGCATACCATACAGGCAGTTCTTCAGGGAAAACATCCTTGAACAGGTGAACAACACGGATCTCATCTAGGGCGGGTCGAGCTATGCTCTCATGGCATCCGGGTCTGGTCTGGCTGGTCTCAGATGCATACTCCACTTCAACTCCATCATCAGAAGTGAGAGAAACAGCTCTTCGGGCACAGTCAATACGACCGTGATACTTGGCTAACCAATCCATTACAAGAATAACATCTATGCCTTGGTTTCCTAAGATAATTAGGTCGGCTGCAAACCTTTCTCCTCCAATTTCTATGGGGGTTTTGGAACACATCTGGTTGGTTTTGGCTAACAGTCCTGGGGTTTGTACCAACATCGGTTTGGGTAAAAGACCCCCGACTAAACCTCCCTTAGAAACAAACTCTTTGGTAATAAACGAATGGGTGGCACCAGAATCAAACAGAACAGTTGCAGGTACTGAGTTGACAAGGAACGTACCCAGCACAACATCTGGCGCTTCTTCAGCCTCTTCAGCATTGATGTGGTGCAGACGGCCTCTGACAACAGCAGCATTCCCGCGGGGTGCGGCATTCTTGCCATTACCATTTCCATTGCGGCCTTGGCCATTGTTCGGTGCCGGTGCATTGGGGCGCTGGACAGGCTTCTTGGAATTGGGGCATTCTCTGGAGTAATGTCCTGGGGCGCCGCATTCAAAGCAGACAACCTTGGGGCGGAGATTGAAGTTATTGAAGTTTCCTCCAGAACGGTTATTATCATTGGGGCGGTTGAAGTTGTTTGGGCGGTTAGGGAAATTGGGGCATGGAGCTTGGGGTGGACGATAAGCAGGCCTGGGGTTCTGCTGAAAGATACGAGGTTTCTGGCTGCTCGAACCTTCCTGAGCATTCATCCTCCTCTTGCGACCTTCATACATAGACTTGCGCTTGGTTTCCAGCTGGATGGCTTTGTCCACAAGTGACTCCAGATCACGGAAGTCATGGATAACCAGAGCACACTGCAGTTCATCATGAAGTCCACTCATGAAACGCTCCATCTTCTTCTCTTTTTGTCGGTGTCATCAGGAGCATACCGAGATAAGTCGGTAAACTCATCCAGATAACCGACCACATCTTTACTTCCCTGCCTCAGCTTGCGGAATTCATCTTCTTCCTCTCAATGAGTCCGTAGGGAATGTGCTTCTTGCGGAACTTCTCCTGGAACTCAGCCCAATTGATAACATGACCAGCTTGCTGGAGAGCCTTGGTAGTTTCCCACCAAGCTCTTGCAGGTCCAGCGAGATAGTGGGTTGCATACAACACTTTCTCATTTTCTCCCACAGCAGCAACTTCCAGATTGTTGTCGATGGTGCGAAGCCAATCATCGGCCTCCAGTGGGTGAAGTCCCTTGGAATAGGTGGGTGGGTTGGTCTTCTGAAATCACCTAAGGTAGATCGCTGGTTCCCATCGCCATTGCCATTACCACCATTGTTGTTGTTGTTGTTGTTATTATTATTGTTGTTGTTGTTGTTATAAGCGGCTGCGAGTTGTTGCAGGGCAGTGAGATGAGCCTGGCGCTCCTGCCGAGCATTTTCACGTTCCTCCATGATAAGCGTGAGAAGTTGGGCAGGGGTTGGGTCCGGTGGTGGTGGTGCTGATCCTGATCTTCCGCATTGCTGCGACGGGGCGGCATCCTGAAGCACACCGGGTATAAGAGGCAAGGCAAGAAAAGTTCGACTAAGGGAAAAGATGATTTCTCAAGTGGTTAATTAATTTTTTTAAGGACTTATATGAAAATATTTCACACATATATAACAAGACAAACATACTTATTTCACAAACACACATCAAGGAGTTCACAACAACATCAGGCTTACAACATCAAGCTTACAACATCACCTTACATCTAAGGTACATAGCATCTGGTTTCCAAAAGAACCACTACTCCGACTCGACTAGCGATAGGGGGTCAACCTAATCCTGCGGTAGTGATCAAGTCACTCGCCTACTGAGGTGGAACCCCAGCTCTAACACGTCAGCATCTGACTGGTAGGGTGGCTCCTCGGGATCCTCCTCCTCGTCCTCGAGAACTGCCTCAAGTGGCTCCTCCTCCTCGTCAACTAACTCTCCTCATCATCGTCCTCCTCACAATCCATCTCTCCACGAAGTCATCATCGTCACTAAGGAAAGCGTTGTTCTCCTTGCGGAGATCCTCGCCCTCCTCCTCCATCTCGTCAGTATGGTGCTCTAGATCCTCAATCAGCTCGTCCTGCTCCGCCACCTTCTTGCGGAGCTTTACTATAGTCTTCCTCAGTTGGGCCTCTTCTGAGAAGAGCGACCTTCTCCTCCATCAGCTTCTCCTCGTTCTCGCGAAGCTCAACGAGCGACTCGCGGTCAAAGTGAAGATGAATCCTAGTGCGCAACAGATCATCCTGAGTGCAACTGAAGTAAGATCTCCATGTCCATGATGTAGCTCCCAAACATCGGGTGGTAAGGGGAAGGAGTAGGGTGTCCGTCGCAGTTGCGCCTCCCGTAGAACCGGAAACGGGAGTCTACTAACTCCGCCTTGTGCTCCTCACAAAGTCGGGCTAGCATCCTCTGTGTAGCAGTACAGAGACCGTCAACCCAGGTGGCCTCCTTGGTGGTGAAGACGAGCGTCCTGGAACTGGGAGACTTGATGTTCCTGCGAACTGACGACCTGATGAGCCAGCTCAGCTTCCGACACCGTGAACGTCAATCTGAGCTCCCTCAAACTTGGAGCGGGGCGACCTAACAGCTTGCTCAACTTGAACAAGTCCCACTCAAACGTCAGCTTGCTATCCTTCTCAAGCTGAACGAACTCGGTCCAATGGAGTGCCATCTACAAATTTTAAGCAAAATTTTAAGTTAGTGAGATGATGAGTGTACAAAATTTTAAGTTTAGTGAGGTAACAATAAGCAGAATTTTAAGTTTATTGAGATGACAAGTCTGCAAAATTTTAAGGATACTTGGGAAATTGTAATGTTTAATGAGAATAGATTTTTTTTTTGCATAAGTAAGAGGATTGGAGATAAGCAGTTTTCGAAAATACTTCACTCCTTTCTTTTAGAAATTAATCTTTTTGTAATTTTGTCTAACGACCATGCTAACTAAGGTTTCCTAAAGTCAGGATGGCTCTGATACCAAGTCTGTGGGGACCCCGGACTAGCTGTCCGAAATACCCGATTATGCTTAACACAACGATCCCGTGATCAGTCTGTCGTTGCACATAATCCGAATTGGATACAAAAGTTTACATCCATTACAATACCGAATAAAAAGTCTTACATAGGTGCCTTCATGGGCCAAACCAAATATCAGCGGAAGCTACGGCGTAGTAGACATCATATTCTAACGATGACGACCCGACAGGCAGCTGACTTGTGGAGATCCTTAGTTTGCGTAGAAGTCGCCATACTCCTGCTCGGCGTAGTGCTCCTCTCGTAGTCTGGCTAGGACAATAGCCAGGGACGAAACCAATATGAGTACATTTGAATGTACTCGCAAACTACCCCAACATGAGTATGCACTAGTTTTATTTTAACTTACAACTTTCATTTGTTTTAAAACATCTCTATATCTTTATTGAAAAGGTAAGAAGAGTTTTATAACTATCTTTGAAAGAATTCACCATCTCATTTTGTTTCTCCAAAACTCCTCTTTTTCTGACCATGGCTCACCATGGTCCATTTATTCCAACAACTCATACCACTCCATTTGGTATAGCTGTGTAACACCATCACCATTTTAGTTTCTTTTAAACTTAAAAAAGCTTTTCCAAAAACTTGCACATGGTCTAGGACAACCTCCCAACTGTCCATATCCGAGGACTCGGCTATTCGAATAGTTTTACACTCTGCAGAGGTTAGCACGCTTTTCCCATCATCCGGCAACTCATCGTGTCTGCCACGTCTCGCCATACAAGGTGTATGCGAAGTAAGCCGCCGACCATAGCCTGTCCTTTGCTCATGCTAGTATAGGACCCTACCGCTACGAATTTATCATCATTTCCATCTACACCCAGTCCAGATTCCCCGTCGGGAAACCTAAGTGTGAGGACTCGTAGTTCTGCCCGGCGAGCGAACCCTTCAATCCTCCCACAACGTGTTAGGACCCAGGTCAGGGGTAGGTCACCAAACCATCCCCTCATGGAACGAGGTCATCCTCGTTATTGAGGCATCCCATACTAATATGAGCAAATTATATGACTACGCCCTTTCCCATATGTGGGTAGATGTGGTCGCACAGGGTAAGATTGGTTGTCATAGTACTAGGACACAATGTGCATTTTTTTATAACATCACATTCTCCACTTCTTTACTTCCACACCGACATCTCGGTATTCCATAACCATCAAGTCTTTTCAAAAGAGTTTTGAATAAACAACATTGTTTCCATCCTATAGTTTTATATAAACTACCTTATATTTCTACATAGGGTGGCAAATAATATCCATATACTTTTTGAAAAGGTTTTTGTAAACCAATGCCTTAAGAGTAAATCATTTGATCAAAGTAGATGCATATGTATTTAGGTGCAAGCTCAGGGAGTAGCTTGCCTTGCTCGGCAAAGTTCTCGGGTTCTTGTGCTTGATGATCAGAGAATTCCCCCTCCTCGTAGATTCCGGGAACGTTCTCGTCTAAACGTAAACAAGCAATGCAAACAATTACTAAATACTCAAGCAAGCATCACAACATATCAATCATAAGCATCACAATTAGCTACTGCCCACATCAAACCATACAATTTGGTTTCAAAATCATTGAATTAAACATTTTATTTATGTTCAAAACTATGGCAGAAATTGTGGAACATGTTTTGCACAACTTGAGTTCTGTTGGTCACATACAAACTAAATTTCTATAGAAATGTACTGTGTGTAGAAGACAAACAATTGAGTTTGGATTAATTTGAGTTACCAAACTCCCTACACAAATGTTTGAGTCTAGTAACTTAATAATCAAGTTTTAGCTACCAATTAAGTTCTGTTGCTCCTAAAATTAAATCCTTTTAGGGGTAACTAAACATGACTAATTGTGACCTAACTAAATTGGTCCTAAATCATTTGGGTTAACCATTTAACATATTTAAATGTTTGAGTGCAGAAGGCTGTTTAAACTTCAACTCAATACTAAACAAATAATATTGCACAAATAATTCTACCAAAATTTGGGAAGCTAATACATGGGCAGTACTAAGCTAACAAAATTGGTTTGGAATTATTTGGACTAACAGAGTATCAGAAACAAACAAGTTTAGAATTTAAACCTTCTGTAGTATTTTTTTTAATAATACTTTTTATCTATTTAATTAAATGGCATGAGCCACTTGGGTTGGTTAAACAATTTCATAAGCTTTCCATAACAATTGAGTTTGATTTATTTGGATTCCTAAATCTCGAGATATTGAATTCAAAGTTGGAACCAGTACTGACTTTAACAGAGAAGTTTAAATTCAAATTTAATTGTTCTCTGGATAATGTTGAAAGTTATGACAGGTGGGGCCTACATGTCAGCGACACAGTGCGCGAGTGAAAATTAATAAAATCCTGACGAGCGGGGCCCGCCCGACAGTCTCTCTCTCTCTTCTTTTAACGAAGCGGTTATGGCACCGTGGATCAAGATCCAACGGCCCACGATTAAAAGCAACGGCGGTGACCTAATATCGGCGGCGCTGCTGCGCCGGCGACGGCGAGGTGATGAATCTCTCACCTAGAGGGCTCGGGAGGTCGCGGCGATGATGCAGATCGACGGCGGCGGTGAGGGGGAAGCTCCTGGCTAAGTTGCACTTGCTGGGGTGGAGTGGTTCGTCGGCGGCGAGGTCCCGATCTTCCACGGCCACGGACAGCAACTCCGGCGAGGTCCAACGGTCGCGTCTGGGCACTAATCAAAGGGGAAAAGGGATGGGCTGAGTGCGGTGAGCTCGGGCAACAGCGTAGAGGGGTCAGAGGGAAGAATGGAGCAGCAGGACGGCACGGCCGTGGTCGTGCTCACCTACGGCTCCGGCGGAGCTTCTCGGGAAGAAATCCAGAGCAGCGGCGGCTCAGCAGCCGCGGCTCTGCTCTCCTGGCGGTGTACGTGAGGTGGTGAAGCAAGGCAGGGAGCAAGGGTGAAGGGGGTGGAGAGTTCGCGAGGTGCGGGGTCGAGTTAAATAGGCGCAACGTCAGCGCACGGTGGTCGCGGTCCAGCGGCGTCCAGAGAGCGGGAGAGGCCGGTGCGTGCTGTCTGGGGGGTCCGGGATGGAGCTAGGGTTCACGGCGTACTGATCGCGTGTCGGGGAGCTGTGAGGGGGGGCCAATTTGGCCGGCGCCGTCCAACTCCTCCGCGGCGGTCGTCGGGGAACCGCGGCGTAATTGCGATGGGAGAGAGCTCGAGTGCCCTCCTCTGCGAGGCAGAGGGGCAGAGGCACGGGAGCGAGGGTGGACGCGAGCAGGGGGGGCCTGGGGGGCCCGGGGAACGGTGAGTGAGGCGCGCCGTGCGGCGTCGACACGGCGACGGAGAGGTAGGCGAAGAAGGTTTTGCAGAAAACCTCCTGGCTTCTCTCCTTTTCATTTCTTTCTTTTGTTTTTCAAACCAGAAGCTTTTCTCGAATTTAATTAGGGCACTAAATCTTTTATAAAAATTCAAGAAAATTTGTGAAGCCTTCCCATGGCATGCAGAAGCTTCACAAAAATTGGCTTTACAAAATAAAATGTTTTGAATCATTTTTATTCATAGGGTTTTAATTATTGAATTTGGTTTTATTTCCAATTGAATTTTTTTTTGAATTTTAAAACTAATTTAAAATATTGTTTGAGAAAGAAAAGTAGTAGGATAACATGGGAGTGTTTATTACCACTCCTCTGAATTTTATTGTAAAGGAAAACAATTTCTCACTTGGAGAATTTTATGTGACACTTGTCACATTATTTTCTTGCTTTTCTTTTTATTTTATTTCTCTTCTTTTCTTCATGTCTTTATTTAGAGCAAACAACACATAACTAGCAAGAAATAAACCACACAAGCAACAATATGAGATCAACACATATAATTAAGCAAAAGTTTTTGTTGGCTCTCATTTTTGGAATAATAATACTGATTATTATTTTTGGGATGTTACATCGTTGGCAATGAAGAAAGCGGCGGGCAACAAGCGCTCCGCCTCGACTGCTGCCGCCGCGCCCGATGCGGCGGCGAAGAAGGGGAAGAACACTGCAGCTAGCACATCTGCGGCCACCGTCGACCTCAAGAAGACCAATGGGATTGGATGAAATCCACCCTGAAGGAGCGCAACTGGACAAGCTGCGCGAGGAAGGATTGCTGCCACTTCCGACCAGCTCCTCGTCCGCGCACCTTCGCCCAATGAGTACTTCCCGAGCCTCGCGCTAACGAGCGCGTCTGTTTCGCGGAGTTTTTGCCTAGGGGTTTCTCGCTCCCCCTCCATGATTTTTTTGCGAGGTTTGCTTTTTGCCTACGGGGTGCAGATCCATGATCTCACCCTGAACGGTATTCTGCACATTGCGTGTTTCATCACGCTGTGCAAGTGTTTTTGGGTGTTGCTCCGAGTTGGGCATTATGGAAGTCCATCTTCATGGTTCGGCCACCAACAACGAGGCGGCCGAACCTATCCAGTTGGAGGCCTGCAGATCCAAGTGCGCAGCGACACCCGGTACTTCGCCCTGAAGCCAGTCGACTCGGTGCAGGGGTGGAGGAAGAGGTGGTTCTATGTGCAAGTGGACCAAAATGTGGCCCCAGCATTTTCGACTGCTGGTATAGCCGCTAGGACGAAAGCCTGGGACCATGAGCTTTCGACTGAAGAAGTGGCGGAAGCAGCGCCTATGCTGGAGACAATTGGAGGGCTCCTGAATAGCATCACGGTGTGTGCATCTGATTGCCACCTTTGTGAAGATGCGGGTGTGGCCGCTACGCGCTCGCGCCCACCCAATGTGGGAGTACGAGGGTGCCCTCGATGCCACCCGCATAAGCAAGGAGGAGCTGTCCAGGAGTGAACTAGTGGCACATGTGCGGTCCATACCAGCACAAAACAAAGCGAGCCCTGCAACGGCGACTGTCCCGTCGACCCTTATTCGGCTGAAAAGCCTTTGCCAGAGGTTAGTGAACCTATCGATTTTATGATTTCTTGGTCTTGTTATTCTGCTATGCATCTTTGTGACATTTCGACTATTGAATTTTGTGTGCAGGGCCACTCGACCACCTCGACCCTTCCTCCCCTTCCTGAAGATGGCCCAACTCCTGAAACAGAAGTGACAGTAGAAGCGAAGGGAGGAGATGAATCGCCTCTACCTTCGGCTACCACTTCACCCACAGAAGAGGCTGAAGAGGAAGAGTAGAGGAAGCACAGGGCAAGGAGCCTGCCGCGACTGAGGATGTTAGTGAGGTTCCTCTTCGCAAGCGTCGGGCAGCCCAAGTTATGTCTTCTTCCACGAGCTCACCCGCGAGGGAATCAGATGTGAGGGATGATGGAAACTCAGCTCCGTCTCCTACGACCACAGCTGCTCCCTTGGACGTGAGTCCTTTGAGCTCGGCTCCTCCTCCTCCTCAGTCGAGTGGGCAGCTACCTTTTGGAGGCCCAAACTTTGACGAGCTCGACACTGAGGATGAAGAAGAGCACAGGTTTGCTCCTTTTTGCACTTAATAATATTTTTTGTGAGTTAGTACTTTTGCTTATGTTGTATGCTTTCGGTCACTTGTAGTGCCGAGACTGTGCGACCTCCAACTCCTCCAACCGTGAGAGCCTCGACTCCAGATCAGCCTGAAGCCTCTCCTGTTGCGGCTGAGGTTGTGAAAACAATAGCCACGACCACTTCCATTGAGGCTGCCAATATTGCGAGTACATCGACTCCGCAAATTGGAACTTCTGCTGCCAAGCCCGCGCCTTGGATTGAACACGTAAGTGTCTTTTTGTCGAGTCTTCCTTCTGGACCTATTTGTGTATAGCTTATGTTGGTTTCGTGTGCGTGCAACCCTTCTCTCAACCTGGTGGAATCAGGTAAAGCATTTGTCCAGGTTGAACAGGAGAGGGATAATCTGCGCGCTGTTATGGAGCAGCTCACCCGTAAGTATCTTGGGTTTCTGTAAGTCTTTGCCTTGTCGATTGTGAATGACATCTGTCCATCTATCTCAGGTGACAAGGCAAACGCTGAATCTCGGGTTAAAGAGCTAGAAGAGACACTCGCCAAGGAGCGCGCGGAGTCGAAGAAGTCCTTGGATGATGCCAAGGACTCCGCCGCTTTGCGCGAGAAGAATTATGCTGAGCGCCTGGCGAGCCTCACCCGAGACGTAGGCGGTGAGTCGAGCCTTTCACTTTTTGCCTACTTCTTTTTGCCACTGAATAGTATGTAACATTTTTTGTTACTTCTGCTTTTTTGAAGGAGCTGTTGGGGCATCGACACCTGTAGATCAACCGAGTGTCGATTTGTCCCTTGACCGCGCAATCGGCGACCTGGATGTCGTCTCTACCCAAGCCAAGGACGCACTCGCCAAATCTACGAGCACGCTCGGCGCCGTGTTCAAGGATGTGTTCCCCTCCAGCCAACCTCCTTCGACTGTGGATGGCTTCGCAGACGTCCTGGGCCCGGGAACTTCGACTATGCGAACTTTGCTCGCGCTTTGACGGTACGCGGCTCAGAGACACCCTCAAACTCCTTTTAGGTCATGGGATAGAGGGTGACTTCGAAGCCGCTCTGTCTGCTTTCCCTCGTAAGCCTGGCGGGAAATTGGTGTCCCTAAAGCATTTGAACGAGCCAGCCGCAAAGTTGGCTGAAACTTTTATGGCCACCATGGAGCGCCGGGCAGAAGAGGTCGCCGCTCGTGCGAGTAGGGCTAGGTCAGAGTCAATGTCTGAGAAGTAGGGCAGCCGCGCCTTTGATGTCTTGTAATTAAACTTATGACCATGCGAGTATGCATGTGCTTTTGCTACCTTTGTATGAATTTATTTCCTCGTTATGATTCTGTTTGTAAAGCTGTATGTTGTTGCTCGTCTGAGCTTTGTGACTAGTTTCTCATGAAACTTTTATGATGCTTGGAACAGAAACGGCCAGCCGCCACTTCATCCAGTTCGTCGCGGCATCATACCCCTTCTCGATCTCGAGCTCAGGCGTCAAACGATGCGCGGTAATACGTTATATGAAGGCTCGACTTGCGAAACAGGAGCAGGAACTGGCGAGTGCCCGAAGCGAGCTGGAAAGGATGAGGGCAAGGCCTGCTTTACCCACCCAACGGAGGAGTATGTGCTTGGCGAGATGGAGATCGTGAACAGACAGCTCGAGTGTAAGCATGACTGCCTTGATCTTATGAGTTCACAGCCTGTTCTTTTTTGTTCACCCAACTTGTGTTGTTGCAGGTTTTGTTCAAGATTTCCAGGCGGAGCAGGCTCGCGTGGATGAGCAGTTGAACATGGCAACTGACGAACCCACGACTGGCCGCCAGCACTTTCGATTGGACAAGCACCGAGCACGCATACCGCGACTCTGCAAGATCGGGTGTGGCGGAGCACTATGCTTCTTGAATTGTGCAGGTCGGCCTTCAGTCGAATCAACCAGATGGTTTTTCCGACTGGGCCACAACCTCAAGGAATCCACGCGTTGCTCGATCTCTTCGGTCAACAGGTTCCATTCGAGGCTTCATCACCCAGAAGCTTGTGGACGGTGCCAACGCAACCATGGCATATCTCCGAAGTCAACGTCCAAATTTGCAGCTACGTCCACCCGTGCCTGGATCGTCTTTGTCCCAGTCGAATCTTGACGAAACATTCGATCACGCGAGGACATTGGTTGATTGCTATCAAGCGCAACTTATGGGCCCTGTTCTTCCAGCAAAGGATGAACCAGAAGATTAGGGTATTTATGTATAGGGAACAGCCCCCGAGTGTAAATTTGCCACTTAGTACATATTTGTTCACTTGTATGTATGCAGCCCCCGAGTGTATCGAGTGGGGTTTATGAAAAACAGTTTACATAGATCATGAATTACATAGCCCCCGAGTGCTCGAGTGAGGTTATGAATTTTATGAGAGTTGAAGCTTCAACTTATGCCTGCAGGCTCAGCCCCCGAGTGATTGATTGGGGTTGAGCAACTTTTTCCTTTGTGTTTAGTGTTACGATCCAGCCCCCGAGTATTCGAGTGTGGCTGAGTATTATGTTTGAAGGAGCGAAAGCTTTTATGTTTGAGGTAGCTCAGCCCCCGAGCATACGGGTGAGGCTAAGTTTGTGCTGATAATTATGCGAGTAGTAGCATGAAAAGTATGAGGAATTTATTGACTATATTCCATTTATGAATGTTAGGCTGCAGGCCGCCTCATTAAAAACCTTCCAGTCCCCTTAGGTACCCTGGTAAGGAAAAGAGCGCGTCTGAAACCTGCAGCCATCCGACATATGAGCCTATTACATTATGCGACTGAGCAATCTAAGCATAGAAACGGCGCAGCTGCGCAACGTTCCAAGGATTGTGGGAGAGTTCGCCGGTCTTCGCATGCTTCAGTCTGTATGCTCCACCACCTATGACCTCGGTGATGATGAAGGGTCCTTCCCATGGAGAAGCAAGTTTATGCACCTTCTTTTGCTTCAGTCGAAGTACCAAGTCACCCACCTCGAAGGACCTGGTACGCAGTCGACGGCTGTGATAGTTGCGTAGATCTTGCTGGTAGACAGCTGTACGTGCTAGCGCTGTGTTGCGTGCTTCTTCGAGCAAGTCGACTGCATCTTCGAGTGCTTCATCTGCATCTTCTTCATTGTATGCTTCGACCCTTGGTGCGTTGAACCTTACGTCTGATGGCAGGATTGCCTCTGCGCCGTAGACCATGAAGAATGGAGTGAATTGTGTTGAGGCGTTGGGTGTTGTGCGTAGGCTCCATAGCACAGACGGGAGCTCTTCTACCCAAGCACCCGCAGCCCTTTTGAGTGGCACCAGGAGGCGCTTCTTGATTCCACTCGTCACAAGCCCATTGGCCTTTTCGACTTGGCCGTTTGATTGCGGGTGCGTGCCACAGATGCATAATTGAGCGTGATATCTTGCTCTTTGCAGAAGGATTTGAATTCCTCAGCCGTGAAGTTTGTACCGTTGTCAGTGATGATGCTTGGCACACCAAAGCGGTATATGATGGATTTTATGAAATTGACTGCTGTAGTGGCAGTCGAACTTGTGATGGGTACTGCTTCAATCCACTTGGTGAACTTGTCGACCGCCACCAGAAGGTGAGTATGCCCTCCATGGGAGGATTTTTTGAGTGGCCCAACCATATCGAGCCCCCACTGGGCGAAAGGCCAGGCCAATGGTATTGTCTTCAACGCCGATGCGGGTGCGTGGCTTTGTGGCGAATTTTTGGCAGCCGATGCACCTTTTGACTATGTCCTCCGCGTCTTTGAGTGCTGTGGGCCAGTAGAAGCCTGCGCGAAAGGCTTTGGCTACGAGTGATCGACTGCTGGCGTGATGCCCGCAAGTACCTGCATGAATATCACGAAGGATGGCTTGGCCATCTTCAAATGCTATGCAACGCTGGAACATACCTGATATGCTGCGTTTGTAAAGTTCACCGTTGATGACAGTGTATGCTTTAGATCGTCGAGTGACGCGTCTTGACTCTGTGAAGTCTTCGGGTACCTCGGCGGAGTATGTATGCGAGGAAGGGTTGAGTCCAAGTTGGCTCGATGAGGAGTACCTCGACTGGTGGGTCCTCTGTGCTAGGTGTTTTGCTCTTGGCTGGTGCGGCTGTGCAGGAGTTGCCGCTTCTTTTTGATTGATCTGTGCTCGATGCGCTCGAAGAAGACACCAGGTGGCACTGGTGCTTTGGTCGCACCAATGTTGGCTAACTTATCTGCTTCTTCATTGCTTTCACGCCCTATGTGCCGCAACTCGCAGCCTTCGAAGCTGCCCTCCATGATGTTGTACAGGTCACGGTAGGCGATCATGTTATCTGCGCGCGTCGCAAGCCTTCATTGTTTGCTGCACCACCAGATTCGAGTCGCCGTAGATCATCAGTCGAGTGCACCCGAGGCTTTGGCCATCCTCATGCCATGGATCAGAGCCTATTCTGCTTCGTTATTGGATGGGAACTCGAATCCCATTTGCAGGATGTAGCGGAGCTTGTCGCCTTTTGGTGATATGAGGATGACACCTGCGCCTGCGCCTTCGTTTTTCTTCGAGCCATCAAAGTACATGGTCCAGGAATTGGACACATCTGGTGCTCCTGGGAGCTGAGCTTCAATCCACTCGGTGTGGAAGTCGGGTAAAACTTGTGCTTTGATGGCCTTCGGGTAATCATACTTGATGTCTCTTGGTGCTAGCTCGATGAGCCATTTTGCTACTCGCCCAGTGCATTGGGGTTTGTGAGGATGTCCCCGATCCCTGAAGTGCTGATTACAGTGATCGGGTGCTCGGAGAAGTAATGCGTCAGCTTCCTTGAGGACATGAACACGGCGTATGCCAGCTTCTGATAGTGCGGGTACCGCTGCTTTGATGTGGAGAGCACTTCACTCAAGTAATAGACTGGACGTTGTATGCTTTGGGTGTCCCTCCTCTCTGCGTTCGACCACAGAACAGTGCTCACCACCCTATTAGTTGCAGAGACATATAGGTATAGTGGCTCGCGTTCCCTTGGTGCTACGAGGATTGGAGGGCTTGTGAGGACTCGCTTGAGGTCCGTGAAGGCTGCTTCGGCTTCTGGCGTCCACTCGAACTTATCTGCCTTCTTCATCAGTCGATAGAACGGGAGTGCTTTTTCGCCTAGCTTGCTGATGAATCGACTGAGTGCTGCTACTCTACCCGCCAACTTTTGCACGTCGTGGAGCTTTGAAGGCCTTTGCATCGTCAAGATGGCCTGTATTTTCTCCGGGTCCGCCTCGATTCCTCGAGCTGAGACTAGATACCCGAGGAGTTGCCGGCTGGCACGCCGAACGTGCACTTCTTCGGGTTGAGCTTGATGTGGAAGCGTTTGAGGTTTGCGAATGTCTCCGCAAGTCATCGAGTAGCGTGCTTTCTCTCTTGTGGTGATGACGATGTCATCTACATAGACCTGGACGTTTCGCCCAATCTGCTTCTTGAGGCAATCTTGCATCATGCGCTGATAGGTTGCGCCTGCGTTTTTGAGCCCGAAAGGCATTGTGGTGTAGCAGTAGACCCCGAGTGGGGTTATGAACGCCGTTTTTTCTTCATCCTCTTCCTTCATCCTTATCTGGTGGTAACCCGAGTAAGCATCCAGGAAGGACAAGCGAGCGCACCCGGCGGTGGAGTCGACGATCTGGTCGATTCGAGGTAGTGGAAAGTGATCCTTTGGACAGCACTTATTGAGTGCTGTAAAATCTACACACATCCGCAGGATGTCTGTATGCTTCTTCTCTACAAGTACGGGGTTGGCCACCCATTGTGATTTCTTGATCTCTCTGATGAATCCTGCTGCGAGTAGCCTGTCGACTTCGGCTTCGACTGCAGTTCTTTTTGGGCCGGATATGCGGCGCATTGTTTGTTTGACTGGTAGCACCTGGAAGTAGCTGGAGAGAGTGCTCGGCGAATTCCCTGGGAATACCTGGCATGTCTGCTGGACACCATGCAAATATATCCCAGTTCTCACGGAGGAATTCGACGAGCGCGCTTTCCTATGCGATAGGCAGACTCGACGAGACATTGACTGTCTTGGTCGGGTCAGTCGGGTGCACCTGATGCGATCTTGTGTCGTTGGTGGCACTGAATGCTCTGTCGACTGCCACCTTTTTGTGCTCTGGCATAAGTGTTCGATCGTTGGAGACCGCTAGATCAGCGAGTGTTGCTTCCATGCCAAACATCTCAGAGATTTTGCTGAATTCTCGGTCGCAAGAGTCAGACTTTTGGAAGTTCCCCTTGACTGTGATTACTCCTTTTGGTCCAGGCATCTTCAGCTGGAGGTATGCGTAATGTGGCACCGCCATGAATCGAGCGAACGTCGGGCGTCCAAGTATAGCATGGTATTGTGACTTCCAGTCGACCACTTCGAACTCAATCGACTCTGTCCTGAAGTGGTGCTTGTCCCCGAACGTCACGTCGAGTTGTATGGTGCCCTCTGGGCTTATTGCTTTCCCTGGAACGATACCGTGGAAGGTATTTGAAGATCTTGGCAGGTTTTCGACTGACCTGTTCATTTTGCGGAGCGTATCTGCGAAGATGATGTTTATGCCGCTCCCACCATCCATGAAGACCTTGGACATGGCGTAGCCTCCAATTTGCGCGTCGAGTACCAGAGGAGTGCCCTGGTCGAACAACCGATGGAGGGTGGTCCTCTTTGCTGAAGCTTATTGTAGTTTCGGCTCCCTTCAAGTATTCTGTTACCGCAGGAGGTGACATGACCGCCATGTTTACCTGTCGAGTGCGAAGTTTTTGCTCCCTGTTGGAAGGTCGACCTTTCTGTATCATGTACATCTGCCCTTGGGGCGGAGGGTACTGTGGTTCGTCCACCCGAGGCACGGGCTGTATGGCACCCGCGAGATTTCCGCCTGGGGCAGGCTGTGGTGGTGGAGGTGGTGCCATCAGAACAGGCACGTTGTTTGGCTGAGGCACGGGTGCAGGTGCTTGTGCGGCTGCTGCCTTTCTGCGATTTACGTAATCAGTCGCCATTTGGTCGAACTCCCTGCAGTTTCTCATCGAGTGGTTGGATCGCAGTTTTCCATCGTCCCCCTTGTACAGGTGGAATCTGCAATCAGCGTCCATCTTTTCTTCGAATGATCGCTCAGATTGTGCCCGTGACTTGCGCCAATCCTTCCTCTTGTAGCTATCACTGCGTTGGCTGTCTCGACGTCATCTCGACTGTCTCGCGATCATCTCGACTGTCTCGCCGATCTTCCGACCGTCGGTCGCTTCTGTCCTGATCATTGCGGGGTGTGGAGAACCCAGCCGCCATGAATTCGGGTCTGTCATCGTCGTAATGACGTTTTGAACGTTTGCGCCTTCGGTCGTCTCTGTACGAGTCTCTATGGCTTCGACTGCTATTCTCATGTTTGTCACGGGGTGAGGACCCGCGTGTGGTGCGTGCCATATCCTCTCCATCTGCCCACTCAGTCGCGATCTGCAAGAGGTGGGCTACAGATTTTGGCTTTTGGCGGCCAAGTGCTTCTTTGAAGTCTCGCCTGGCGAGGCCCATGACGAAAGCATCCATGGCCATATCTTCTGAAACCACTCCAACTGAGTTACGTATCTCAGTCCATCGTCTGATGTATGACCTCAACGTTTCGTCTGAACGCTGAACGCAGGCCCGCAGCTCCTCGAATGTTTTCGGGCGCTCACATAGAGGCTCGAAGTTTTTGACGAAATCCCTGCGGAAGTGATCCCACGAGTCGTATGTTGATGGAGGTAGGGCCTTGAGCCAGTCGCGAGCTGTGCCTTCGAGCATGAGTCGTATGTACTGCATGGCTGTAGTGTTGGTGCCCGCTGGCACGCAACTGCCAGCCTGTAATCTTCCAGCCACCCGGAAGGTTCCTGTCGACCCGTGTACTTGGGCTGTTCGGATGTGAGTTTGAATCCTTTGGGCATCCGTGTCTCGCGGACGCGTCGAGTGAAGCACAGAGCTCCATGTGGCTCAGGCTCTCGATCAGAGTATGAGTCGCTACTGTGTAAGATCTGCGTGATCTGCTCCTGGACCTGCGCCTTCGCGAGCCGCTTCTTTCCTTCGAGTGGTGGCGACGACCACTGTGATTATGCTCTTCCCGAGGTGCGTCGACTAGGGCACGGTCTCGACTCCCACCTGGAGTTCTTGGAACTTGGCGTATGGCCTTTGCAGCTAAGGCGAGTGATTTGATCTGTTGGCGGTGTAGTTTTGCGTTGGGGTCATCGCTGGGGGCTTGATTGCCTCCAGGTATGCTGCAGCGGTGTAGAGAGCACCTGCTGCTGTTTTGGGCACCGGCAGTCCTTCCTCGTCGTATGTCATGAAGGAGTTGCCTAAGTTGCGGGTGAGTGCCGCCTTCTCGCCTGGCGAGAGGTGTGACAACCTTGATCTGGTTGTGTCTGCTCGCCCGGTGGAGCTCAGGGAGAGCTGTCTTCTGCGCGCACTCGACAAGCTAGCTTGCTTTTTGCGTTCTTCGAGTGTGGCTCTTATCTGCTTCAGTCGAAGTGACTCCTGCCAGTTGAAGTACTGGAAGGTCAACATCTCTTCTTGTGTTGCGTCTGCTGGCATCATTGTGCACTCCTTGATGACTTTATCTGCTTTTGCTGCCATCTCAGCAGTGATTGTGAGAGTTGTGACTCCATCGGCATAGTAACTGTGCACGGGAATTCTGTAGGCCTGCGACTGGCGCAGTGTCTGATGTTTCTGCGGCGATGGCACGTAGACCTGCTGGGTATGACCCGAGGGTATATGTATGTACTTTCGAGTCCCGTCATGGACTCGACATCTTCATCGAGGCTCATGTCTGAGCCTGTATGTTCATCGAGTGGTTCGTCTGGACGGATCTCGCAGTCGACGTCTTCGTCGCCTATGCCTCTCTCGCGAGGTTGTTATGAGTCTCGAAGTCGAGGTTGTTGTTGGCGCAGATCTCGGAGTCGACGTGGTTGTCGATATGAGTTTCGAGGTCGTCGAAGTCGCTGAGGGAGATCCCGCAGTCGAAACTATCCTCGAGTGGGAGATCCAGCTCGGGATCGTTTGTGCGTATGCTGATTCGGCCTCCTCGCCCTGGAGCTCTTCAATGAGCTCGCGCATCTCTCGTGTGGACATGGTTGTTGCAGACGAACAAGCTTGGAGGGTCGACGATGGTATGGACAGTGGGATCCGCAGTCGAAGGAGCCGCAACCGATGGAGCCTCGGGTGCGAAGTCGCGAGTTGGCGTGGATCCGTCAAGTCCTGCACACCAAGCTTGTTGACGAAAAAATTGAACGAACCAACGGTTAAACCCAAACCTGACTCGAGATCGGAGAAGGCCTCCTGGAATCCTGGCGAGTGTGGCTCGAAATCCATCAGAGGATCCGATGCTTTTTGCGGGTGAAGCTGGCGTGTTGCCGTTTGTCGAGTGAGCCGGCGAGTTGCCGTGTGCCGCCTGAGTCGGCGAGTTCTGGTTTGTCGATGCAGCCGGCGAGTTGCCGTTTGTAGATCCGATCGGCGAGTCGCCGTTTTCCGATGGAACCGAAGAAACCGCGAGTCCAGCACTATTCTTTCCCACAGACGGCGCCAATTGACGAGGTGTACCCTCATCAAATCCCATGGTTAAGGACCTAGGGTTGAGATTATGGGGAGAGAACGTGGTAGTACTGGTAGTTTCGTCGGCTGACAAGCAGAGGCAAAGATTTACCCAGGTTCAGGCCCCTCGGGTGGAGGTAAAGACCCTACTTCCTGCTTGTCTGGTATTGATTGTGGATTATGCGATTACAGGGAGCTCCGGCGAGAGGATCTCGCAAGAGCTTTGGTGGTTCGAGTATGGCTTGGTCCCAGATCGGTACCCCTCCCAGCCTTTAAATAGGCTGGGTCTCGGGAGTTTGTAACCGACCTAGTTTACATAAGGAAAGCCTAAACCGACTATGCCTATGTCTAGTCTTGGAGGGTACTCCATCTTCTTGGGCCTCTTGTCTTGGGCTTCGAGTAGGCTCTTCGATATTGGGCCTTAGTCGTCACGTGCACAGGTACCCTCATGATAGGGTACCGATATGTTACCCATGTCAATGGTAAAATAAATATGCAAGGATGATGGTAGTAATGATAAATGATATTTTTTGGGTTTTTTATGATGAATGCAAGATGTAAAAGTGTTTTTTATATTTCGGATTTAATAATGGCAGCAAACAAAAGTGATGATAAAAGTGTTGGAAATGTGTGTCTTATGATTAAAAATGGACCGGGTTCAAGGTTTCACAAATGCACTCTCTCTTGATAACGTGGTAGACAATGGAACACTAAAATTAACATGTAAGATGGCAAGACATGGTTTGACAAGTTATTAATAATATGGGCATCACGTCCTAACATAGAGATCTCAAGTATAAGTTGTTCTCTCTCTTATGCTCCACCAAGATGCGAATTAAATCATAACACCTTAGTAATTAAGATAAATCAGAGCATAGCAATAAGTTCAATGATTAAGTTAAAATAAGAACATGCTAGATCTAGTCATGGAGGTAGTGGCCAAGGTCACATCCACTCTCCGGTAGCATGGTATTTTTGTTTATCCCTAGTGAGGCAACAAAGTAAGGTAGAAAACCCAAGTGGATCGCAGAACTTTCTCTCACGTTCACTGCACTAGCCACCCCGGTTACTCCAACTAATGCACACGTTCTTCCTCACATGCTCTCATAAACATGCTTGATCATGACAAGTAAATAAGAACGGGGGTACATAATATGCATCTACTTTCATAACTGAAACAAAACCATTGCAATCTCAAACATGTATTAACTCATAATAAAGATCCACCACAAAGGAATTACATAGATGACCGTAATCATGTTCAGCAGCTCATACGGTACTAATTAGTGAAACTCATAGAGAGGAGAGATACATAAGTTACTTCCACAAACCCATACTCCAGGGGTGGACTACTCGCTCTTCATCATGCTGTCGGTGGAGATGTTGTTGGAGGGGAAGGAGACCACACCGGCAGCGCCCAGCCGGAGTTTTCCCCCTCCAATCTTCAGCTCCAGGTCTCTGTTTCGTGGTTTCTGTGTTTCGGCGGCGCTCCCTTTCGCGAAAGCCCCGGGGGGGGGGGGTCTATATATAGTCATTTTTAGGTCAAGACGAAGCTTCGAGAAGAAAGATCGACGGCAGCGGAGGCCCGAGGGCCATTTTGGTGGGTCCCACGTGGTCAGGGAATCTAGCCGCGTGGGCCCACCCCTTTCGGCCTTCTGGTCTCTGTTTCTTCGATTCCTTTGCGCCTACATTTCGTTCCTTCCAAAAAAATGACCCCCGTAAAATCTCAGGTCATTTGGACGTCGTTTGGGTCCCTAAAACATCAAAATATAGAAAAAGGGGTTTTCTGACAGCGCAGGGTTAATTCCAAAAAATGGGGAAGTTGTTAATTATCCCCAAAACTCAATATAAATCATGAATATAACCCTTATATGATGCAAATAACATGGAATAACATGTAATAAAATGTAAAGTTCATGTATGCATTTTACATGCATCAACATCCCAAGCTTAACCCATGCTCGTCCCGAGTATGAAGGTGATAAAACTAACATGGACTTTGCATTTTAATACTATCAATGGATATCAAAGGTGATTAATATTGCTACATAGAGTCAAATGATTCATTCTTCAAAGGAATAACAATATGCAAGATAAATTATGAAGTGATATCAAATACTCAATGTAAAGATGTTTAATGATAAATTCACAAAGTGTAACATAGAAGAAAGTACAATGGACCAAATGTATGCATAATGAAAAGTAAAAACATCCTATGGTGGTCATAGAGTACTTCTTACGAAAACTGAATATAAAAGGTGGACACTTTGGATAGATAAATAAGTAGAGGTAAAGCATGAATAAGTTTCATCTAACTTCCAAACACTTCTACTTAAGTTAATGCTTGCAATGTGGTAGTCATTGGTGTGGAGCTCTCATTACCCTATCATAGCATCTTGAATGATTAATGTTTAAAGTGAAAGCAAATATGAGTAGTGTGCTTGACAATGTATTGGTTGAATGTCTCATGTCCCTTGAATACAAGTACCTACACCATGTGTTACTCACTTTGGTCCACAAAGTAAATTCAAATAAAGGTCATTGCAAGTAATAATAGTATCATCAAGAACTGCACTGGGGTACCTCTTGCCCTTGACATGAACAAGCCCATGTCAAAACAACAAGACAAACAGACAATGAACAATCTCAGCACTCTTTTATTTACTATGGGTATAGCTTTTTATTATGAGGTGCATCACTGAATGAACATTATGGTTATGCTGTAAATTTCCACCATGAATGATGCATGGCTTAGATTAGCGGTCCAGCCATTTCTCTAACCATTTATACAAACTCTTTGAACTTACTAAGTATCCACATTCATTTCACCCATGATAGGCATCCATAAACAAAAGTAAATGACATCAACTAAATATAAATAAGTGCAATGTTGAAAGCTTGCCATGTGACAGCACATATGGGCTAACTCCCAACCAAACAATTGTCAAGCCCACAACTTCATAATTTTAATCACAATGGTTCATGCTTATTAAATGCAATAAAAGTAAATTGTGCATCAAGTTCGTGGAGTTTTTAACCAATTTTTCCCATGACAATCAATAACATAATGTAGCGCCCCGACCCGACTGCTATGCCATGATGCTGTGTGTCACCGGTTAAGCGATACAACGGAGGTTAGGGTTTACCAATCCCGGCCAAAACCTTTGGCAGGCGTTGCTCGGAATGGATCATCGGCAACGCAACACCCCGATTGATGCCTTAACACAGGCACAACTATCAAAGCATAATAGAGAGATCAAGACTTGTGGAACAACTGGCACATCACAGACTCTACGACACAAAGCATTATAGTTCAACTCTTATAGTAGAGAAAAATAGCAAATTACAACCAGAGGTCACAGACCCAACAGTACATCATGCGGAAGCAAATTAAGTTGTTCTAACAACAAGATCCAAATTATGACCTAAGAGGCCTACAAATAAACATCCAAGCGCCAGCTGTTCCGGGATGTCCCAAGCTGCCACCTGGGAACCCCAGACTACTCGTCGACGTCCACAAAGAACCCACCTTCGAGGTCGGTGAAGTCCTCCTCTGAAACAAAACAAACGACGTTGAGTTCGACGAACTCGCAAGATTATATAGAGCTTTAGCTCGATGAGGCTTCCAAAGTTTTATGGTTGTTTTGCATAAAGCTGATTTTATTTATGAAAACATAACTCCATGGCAACGTCTAAACAGAGTATTTTTAAAAGAGGTAAGAAGTAACTCTTTTCTTTGATCACCTTTCTCATCAACAACCACCATCATCACTGTACCTGTTCTACAAAGGCACCTCCCCGAATCACCTCGAGGAAGTCAACCTTGCATTCTTGATTGGTACCTTTAGTACCCAGGTTTAATCATTCCGTTCAAGTTATTCTATGATCTTATCGTCCTTTCCCAAGTCGTCCATAACCGTGGACGGCTTTTCGAAAAGATTTAACCCTGCAGGGGTGCACTGTGTTTACCTTCGGTACCGCCTGGCTCATTGCCTACGCTTAGCTCTCTTCCGGGGGAAAGCCGGCTGAGTGGGAACGGTTACAACCTTTACCTTGCTTGAGACTAACCCAGGATCATCAGTGAGGACGGGACAGGTTCAGTGCCTCCAACACCCTGCCCGTGGCCACTCATTTTCCTAACACCACCATCCTCTTTTCTGTCTTGGCCACCATCTCAACGCACGCGCAAATGGAAGCTCAAACTAGAGGACCCTGGCTAGCCCGCACAAGTTAGTCGGTCGACGAGGCTCCATATACCCCACCGAAAGGAAGCGCGCTCATTCTTGGTTCAAGAGGTAAAGAACTCGCACCTAGGGGGCGAGAGTGAGACAAAACACCACCATACCATAGTGGCCTCTCATCCCCACCTTTAAGCATTTTTTACCTGTCTCTACAATTTCTCCACCATCATCCATTCATCTCATCACCTGTTTCCAACATGAACCATCCATCGTACAACTAGGCATTTAACTAAGCATGGCTAAGCAACAACATAGCATAGTTAAGTATCTCAGGCCAACCATACAAACCTATGGATAATAGGAGGGAACAGGTATTGGCATCGGAAACTTAATGCAACTATAGGATACTCTAATCCAGTAAAATTGACATTTGGAACGCATGCAATATTATAGTGGAGAAAATATTTGCGGAAAATAGGATAAGACATGCTCAGAGGGGAGATTACGCTTGCCTTGCTCAACGTGCTGGTAGTACGGATCGTCGGGGTATTGCGGTGTAACCCCGGCTGCTTGATCTATCGAAGCACAAAATCGGGAAGAACAATCAATCACCACACATGCTTTAACAAATGCAATGCGCAAACACATGATGGCATGACAATTTAAATGTACTGGACTTATTATAAGCTATCTAGCAATTTAAATGGGGTGCGAGAATGATTACACCAACAAGAGAGGGAAACACCCATATTTAACTTAATGATTCTAATACTATTAAAAGTACAGTATTGTAATTGTGATCAATTATGCATGATGATGATGATCAATTTATTACATTTATAAAAGTTATTACATTTATAAAAAGTTATTGCATGAAAATTGTATATCAAACACAATTTTCTGATGCTCCGATAAAAAGTTATTACATTTATAAGATCCCTTTTAAACATGTGCTTTTAATTAAATTAATTTCAACAACAATCAAATTATTTACCCCACTCGAAAGAGGGAGACGAAACAGGAAAAACATCGGAGTTCGATGTCCCTAATGGCGCGAGGGAGGAGCGGGAGGCATGCGCGAAAAGGGAGGAAACAGAAAAAGGAGCCGCGAGAAAAAACAGTCAAACCGGCCTCCAGCCCGGTCTGGGCCAGTTTCCTGGCTGGCCTGGCTCCAGAGGCAACCAGCCTTCTGCCCGGTTTGGGCCGGCAGAAAGGCCGGCTAGGTGACAGAGCCCATCGGCCTTCAGCCGGTTTGGGCCGGCTCCGAGGCTGGCTATGGGCCAGAGAGAACCAGCCTGCAGCCCGGTCCAGGCCGTTTCCACGACCGGACACGCGAGCAACGGCGATCTACGGCGACGGAAGCGAAGGCGACGGTGGCTACGGCGAGGTGAGAGCAAGGGGGAGGGCATGGGAGGTCCAACGGGATGGCGAGCTCACCCTCAAGGCGACGGAGAGGTCGGAGACGGCGGAGGGAGGTCGACGGTGACGAAATCATGCGCGGTGGCGCTCGGACGGCAGCGAGGAAGAAGAGGATCGCGGCGTCGATCCTCGGCGTCCCAGTTCGATTCCTCGGACGGAGAAGGAGCAGGCGACGCGGCGGAGTGGATGGTGCTCGTCGATTCGCTCAGGGAAGCTTCAAACGGCGGCGACGAGCACGGTGGGCTCGAGCAGAGCTTCGGCCATGGAGAGGACAGCAGAGGGAGAGGAAGCAGGGGCAGGTGGGTGAGGGAGCAGGGTGGCCTCGTGGTCGTGGTGCTCCTCTTCTCTTCTAGCAGGGGAAGGCAGAGAGGGGGCCCGGCGCGTCGAGACGGTGGTGCGGCGCGAGCACGGCTGCTCGGTCGCTACAGAGGAAGGAGACGGCAAATTTGCAATTAGCCCCTGGCAAATTTTCTTCCCTCACAGATTGGTCCTTTTCTGCACTGGATCAAAATACCCAGCACTGTTTTTGAATTAATTGAGGCATTTAAACACTTCCAAAAATTATGTCAATTTTTGTGCAACCTCCATGCACCCTTGGCATGCACTCCTCGAAATTTGAAGGCATTTGGAGTCCATTTGCTTGGGGATTAAAATAGGGAGTTGCTTATGGCAATTTTCTTAATTTCCAATTAATTTTCCTTTAGGAAATTTAAGCAAGCTCCAACTATTGAGTTTGAACTCTTGGAACTCCCTTGAAAAATATGGAAGTTTAGTTGAGTTGGTTTGTCACCAACAACTCATTTGAGTTTAAGTTGTTTGAAATCAATTATTGCTTTTGTTTCCCGTTGTTTTACTTTGTTCTCCAACTCCTTGTTTCATCTTGAGCACTTGAACAAGTAATGCCATGATGCATGAATGAAATGCAAAAGCGAAAATTTGGTTCACATTTTAGGTTCACAAATTTTGGGCAGTTACAATTCTACCCCCCTTACAGGAATCTCGTCCCGAGATTCTAAGATTGCGGGAAGAAGTCGGGATACTCCTCACGTAGACTAGCCTCTCTTTCCCAAGTTGCTTCTTCCTCGGAATGGTGAGACCATTGAACTTTGAGGAACTTGGTAGTCTTGTTACGGGTCTTCCTTTCGGCTTCATCCAGAACACGAATAGGATGCTCGCGATAAGTACGATCTTCCTGGAGATTTAGCTCTTCATGATTGACTCCATGGATAGGATCTTTGAAACACCGGCGAAGTTGGGAGACATGAAACACATCATGTACATTTGGGAAGATGACCGGTAACTCCAACTTATAAGAAAGATCTCCTCGCTTCGCTAGAACGGTGAAAGGGCCAACGTAACGAGGTGCCAATTTCCCTTTGATACCGAAGCGGCGAACGCCACGAAGGGGAGAGACGCGGAGATAAGCTTTGTCACCAATTTCATAGTGAATTTCCTGATGGTGCTTATCATAGTAGCTCTTTTCCTAGACTGAGCAATCTTCAGGTTCTCCCTTATGATTCTAACCTTCTCCTCAGCTTCATTGATCACATCGGACCAAAGAGTGCCCTTTCCCCGGTCTCGGACCAATTCAGCGGAGTACGACATTTTCTTCCATACAGAACCTCAAATGGAGCCATGCCCAGACTAGCTTGATAGCTATTGTTGTAGGAGAACTCCGCGAAAGGGAGATACTTTTCCCAATCTTTGCCGAAGGAGATTACACATGCCCTAAGCATGTCTTCCAGAACTTGGTTCACCTTTCGGTCTGACCATCAGTTTGAGGGTGGAAAGCGGTGCTAAAGTTGAGACGGGTTCCCATGGCTTGTTGGAAACTAGTCCAAAACCTGGAGGTGAACAAACTTCCACGATCAGAGATTATCTTCTTGGGAACGCCGTGAAGTACGACGATCCTAGAAGCATACAGATCTGCCAACTTGGCAGCTGTAATGTCAACACGAACGGGGAGGAAGTGAGCCACTTTTGATAGTCGATCAATGATGACCCAGATGGCATCGTTTCCCTTTGGAGACTTCGGCAGACCAGTAATGAAGTCCATACCAATTTCATCCCATTTCCACTCGGGGATAGCGATAGGGCGAAGAGTGCCGGCAGGCCTTTGATGTTCAGCCTTTACCCGTCGACAGGTGTCGCATTCAGCAACATACTTGGCAATTTCCCGTTTCATCCGAGTCCACCAGAATTGTGGTCGAAGGTCTTGGTACATTTTGGTACTACCGGGATGAATAGAGAGAGGAGATTCATGAGCTTCTTGGAGGATCAGCTCCCTCAATTTTCGTTTCTTTGGCACTACCAAGCGGTCACCAAAATAAACAACTCCGGATTCATTGACAGAAAAACATTTGGCCTTCCCGCTAGCAATGTTCTCCTTGATTTTTAGAATACCCTTGTCACGGGTTTGAGCTTCCTTTATCTGGTCTACAAGAGTAGATTTGATCTCCAGATTTGCTAGATACCCAGAGGGAACAATTTCTAAGTTCAAGCGAGAGAACTCTTCATGAAGAGCAGGTTGGGCCTTTTCAATCATCAGATTGTTGCAATAGGACTTCCGACTTAGCGCGTCAGCCACGACGTTTGCTTTGCCGGGTTGATAGTTCAGACTCACATCATAGTCCTTGATTAACTCCAACCAACGCCTTTGCTGAGATTTAAATCGGCTGGGTGAAGAGGTACTTCAGACTCTTGTGATCCGAGAAAATCTCGCAACGGTTACCAAACAGGTATGGTCTCCATTGCTTCAAAGCATAGACCACCGCGGCAAGTTCTAGATCATGAGTTGGGTAGTTGTGCTCATGCGGCTTAAGTTGGCGAGAAGCATATGCCACCACATGGCCATCTTGCATTAGCACACAGCCCAAGCCTTGCAGAGAGGCGTCACAGAAGACGACGAAATCCTTGCTTGTGTCCGGCAGGACAAGCACAGGAGCGGACGTGAGTTTGGCTTTCAGCGTTTTGAAGCTCTCTTCAGCTTCGGCCGTCCATACGAACTTTTTAACCTTCTTGAGAAGGTCAGTCAGAGCCTTGGCTATCTTGGAGAAACCTTCGATGAATCGGCGGTAGTAACCTGCCAATCCGAGAAAGCTACGGATGTCCTTGACTGACATTGGAGTTTTCCAATCCAAAATGGACTGAATCTTGTCGGGAATGACAGCCACACCATTAGCGGATATCACATGACCAAGGAAGACAAGATTATCCAACCAAAACTCACACTTGGAGAACTTGGCATAGAGGCGGTGTTCTCGAAGTCGTGTCAGAACCAACCGAAGATGTTCGGCATGCTCTTCATCGGTTTTGGAATAAACGAGGATGTCATCGATGTAAATGACGACAAACTTGTCAAGATAATCCATGAAGATGGAGTTCATGAGCCTCATGAAAGTAGCTGGAGCATTGGTGAGACCAAAGGACATGACGGTATACTCATATGAGCCATAACGAGTAACAAATGCCGTCTTTGGAATATCCTCCTTTCTGATCTTGATCTGATGGTATCCTGACCTCAGATCCATCTTGGAGAATACCGTTGCACCAGCTAACTGATCCAACAGATCATTGATGCGAGGAATAGGATACTTGTTCTTGATTGTCACCGCATTCAACGGTCGATAGTCAGAGACTAGACGAGGCACGGTAGAATCTCTCTTCTTGACAAAGAGTACCGGACAACCCCAAGGTGAACTGCTAGGCTGAATGAAATCCTTCGCTAACAGCTGATCAATTTGCTCTTTCAACAGAGCCAACTCTTCCACCGGCATACGGTAGGGCTTCTTGGAAATCGGAGCAGTACCGGGAAGTAGATCTATGACAAACTCCACACTTCGGTCAGGAGGCATGCCAGGCAATTCTTCCGGGAACACATCCGGGAAGTCACACACCACGTGTATGTCCTGGATTTCAGGAGGAGATTCGCCTTCCATAAAGCAAAGGAGAATCTCGGGTGAGTTGGGGATGACTGAAGATGGAGGCCTTGAGAGTGCAGACCAATACTCAACAATGTCGCCGGAAGAGGTGGTCACGGTAATGGTCTTGGCCACACAATCGAGATTAGCCTGGTATTTTACTAACCAGTTCATGCCAAGTATGACATCAATGCCACTTGACCTCAGAGCTACCAAAGCAAAAGGAAAGGACGAGTAACCTATGGTAATCTGAACCTCAGGAGTAACACCATCGGTTCGCCATTTAGAGCCAGGTGTGGAGATCACCAAGGGATGGCTCATCTTCTCGAACGGTATGTTGTGGCCTTTTGCAAACGCTATAGATATGAATGAATGCGATGCTCCAGAGTCAAACAAAACATAGCTGAATTGCCGTTGATTCGTAACTCACCCATGAGGACGCCGGGGTCCTCTTCAGCTTCTTCAGCAGAGACGTGGTTCAGGCGACCACGCACAATAGGTCCAGCCTTGCCAGCTGGAGTGGCAGGGGCTCGTGCAGGAGTTCCCGTGAGAGGTGCCTTCTGGGGGCACTCCCTGGAGTAGTGGCCAGCCTGGCCACAGGCGTAGCAAGTGAGTCCAGGTGGAGCGGTTAGCTGAGGACGATACCCACTTCCGCTTGACCCAATGTCGAAGTAGTGGGACGCGGAGGTGGTGGCCTGTATCCCGCGGCCCTAGGCATGAATGGAGCACGCGGCACAGCGCTGTAGGGAACAAACACCCTGCGCTTCTTGCTCTCAGAACCCGAGGAACTCTGGTGGTCCCCGTGGGCTGGCCTCTTGGAAGCCTCAAGTTCCTTTCTTCCCTGCTCAAGAGTAAGAGCCTGGTTGAACAGCTCCTGATAGGTCTGGAACCTGAAGGGCAACAACTCATAGCGGAGCTGCGGCGAAATACCCTTGTGGAACAGCTCTTGCTTGTCAGCATCAGTGGTCACGTCCCTTGGGGCGTAACGAGAGAGATGGTTGAATTCACAACCATAAGTGCGGAGGTCCATACGCCCCTGTTGCAAGTCCAGGAACTCCGTCCTCTTCAAATCCATGATCGGCTGGGGAATCTAAGCCGCATGGAAGGCAGTGCGGAAATCCGTCCAAATGAAGACATGGTTGGCGAAAACAATGCCACATGGCTTTCCCACCAACAGCCAGCGGCACCAACCAAGAGGTAGGTGGCGAAGTTGACTTGCTCGGCCACTAGGACATGCAGCGCGGAGAACTTGCGCTCCAGAGCGTGAAGCCAATCATCAGCTTCCAGTGGCTCCTTAGCATCAGCAAAGGTGGGTGGCTGCGAGCGCAGGAACTCAGTGAGAGTGTTGCAGCCATTCCTCTGTGCATTCTGCTGCACCAACTGCTCCAGCAATCGCTCATTGCGCCCACGGTTCTCCTCAATGGCCATCAAGACCTGAGCCATCGAGGGTGGTGGCGGCAGATCATCCTCATCATTGTTGTGGTTACCGCGGCATCCTCGAGTCATTCTGGAGATTTGACAATGACACAGTTAGTATCTATCTCCGAATGGTTGAAACAATAGCATTAGCGTCTACTCAAGTACACGGACTAGGTACGATAATACATTGTGTAACAACTAACAAGGATCAACAAGATAGAACTTGGGTCAAATATCAGCATCATGTACTACTAGCGTGGGATTCTAATAGTTAAGAAACCATGTGATTCAGCACACTCTAGTTGGTACAATCCGGGACCTTCTGTTCAAGTCCGTGGGTTAAAACCCAACAATACTTCGGATGATCACTTATTCCTTCGTTGGGTAACAGTGTTCAAACATCTGAGTTGATTTCGGATTGCAACGCAGCGGGAGCAACGTGACACATAACACTAAAGGTAGAACCCAACCCGTTTCCTTAGTATCACGGGGAGTAAAACTTTTTTAACTCAAATAGAGGTAAGATGGCTCCGAGATTAGAATGTAACCAGATAAGGAGTAAAAAGAATCCTAAGATGGTTTTCACAACTCAATTTTAGGTTAAAAAATATTTTCACAAACACTAGACTCAACGTCGACCAGTAGAAGGGTTTCCTACAGGCAGTACTGCTCTGATACCAACTTGTAGCGCCCCGACCTGACTGCTATACCGTGATGTTGTGTGTCACCGGTTAAGCGATACAACAGGAGGTTACGGGTTTACCAATCCCCGGCCAAAACCTTTGGCAGGCATTGCTCGGAATGGATCATCGGCAACGCAACACCCCGATTGATGCCTTAACACAGGCACAACTATCAAAGCATAATAGAGAGATCAAGACTTGTGGAACAACTGGCACATCACAGACTCTACGACACAAAGCATTATAGTTCAACTCTTATAGTAGAGAAAAATAGCAAATTACAACCAGAGGTCACAGACCCAACAGTACATCATACGGAAGCAAATTAAGTTGTTCTAACAACAAGATCCAAATTATGGCCTAAGAGGCCTACAAATAAACATCCAAGCGCTAGTTGTTCCGGGATGTCCCAAGCTGCCACCTGGGAACCCCAGACTACTCGTCGAGGTCCACAAAGAACCCACCTTCGAGGTCGGTGAAGTCCTCCTCTGAAACAAAACAAACGACGTTGAGTTCGACGAACTCGCAAGATTATATAGAGCTTTAGCTCGATGAGGCTTCCAAAGTTTTATGGCTGTTTTGCATAAAGATGATTTTATTTATGAAAACATAACTCCATGGCATCGTCTAAACAGAGTATTTTTAAAAGAGGTAAGAAGTAACTCTTTTCTTTGATCACCTTTCTCATCAACAACCACCATCATCACTGTACCTGTTCTACAAGGCACCTCCCCGAATCACCCTCGAGGAAGTCAACCTTGCATTCTTGATTGGTACCTTTAGTACCTAGGTTTTAATCATTCCGTTCAAGTTATTCTGTGATCTTATCGTCCTTTCCCAAGTCGTCCATAACCGTGGACACGGCTTTTCGAAAAGATTTAACCCTGCAGGGGTGCACTGTGTTTACCTTCGGTACCGCCCGGCTCATTGCCTACGGTTAGCTCACTTCCGGGGAAAGCCGGCTGAGTGGAAACGGTTACAACCTTTACCTTGCTTGAGACTAACCCAGGATCATCAGTGAGGACGGGACAGGTTCAGTGCCTCCAACACCCTGCCCCGTGGCCACTCATTTTCCCAACACCACCATCCTCTTTTCTGTCTTGGCCACCATCTCAACGCACGCGCAAATGGAAGCTTAAACTTGAGGACCCTGGCTAGCCCCGCACAAGTTAGTCGGTCGACGAGGGCTCCATATACCCCACCGAAAGGAAGCGCGCTCATTCTTGGTTCAAGAGGTAAAGAACTCGCACCTAGGCGGCGAGAGTGAGACAAAACACCACCATACCATAGTGGCCTCTCATCCCCACCTTTAAGCATTTTTTACTTGTCTCCACAATTTCTCCACCATCATCCATTCATCTCATCACCTGTTTCCAACATGAACCATCCATCGTACAACTAGGCATTTAACTAAGCATGGCTAAGCAACAACATAGCATAGTTAAGTATCTCAGGCCAACCATACAAACCTATGGATAATAGGAGGGAACAGGTATTGGCATCGGAAACTTAATGCAACTATAGGATACTCTAATCCAGTAAAATTGACATTTGGAACCGCATGCAATATTATAGTGGAGAAAATATTTGCGGAAAATAGGATAAGACATGCTCAGAGGGGGGATTACGCTTGCCTTGCTCAACGTGCTGGTAGTACGGATCGTCGGGGTATTGCGGTGTAACCCCGGCTGCTTGATCTATCGAAGCACAAAATCGGAAGAACAATCAATCACCACACATGCTTTAACAAATGCAATGCGCAAACACATGATGGCATGACAATTTAAATGTACTGGACTTATTATAAGCTATCTAGCAATTTAAATGGGGTGCGAGAATGATTACACCAACAAGAGAGGGAAACACCCCATATTTAACTTAATGATTCTAATACTATTAAAAGTACAGTATTATAATTGTGATCAATTATGCATGATGATGATGATTCTAGATAGTTCACGTTTCTATGAACATTTTGGTATATCAAACACAATTTTCTGATGCTCCGATAAAAAGTTATTACATTTATAAGATCCCTCTTTTAAACGTGTGCTTTTAATTAAATTAATTTAAACAACAATCAAATTATTTACCCCACTCGAAAGAGGGAGACGAAACAGGAAAAACATCGGAGTTCGATGTCCCTAATGGCGCGAGGGAGGAGCGGGAGGCATGCGAAAAGGGAGGAAACGGAAAAAGGAGCCGCGAGAAAAAAATAGTCAAACCGGCCTCCAGCCCGGTCTGGGCCGGTTTCCAGGCCGGCCTGGCTCCAGAGGCAACCAGCCTTCTGCCCGGTTTGGGCCGGCAGAAAGGCCGGCTAGGTGACAGAGCCCATCGGCCTTCAGCCCGGTTTGGGCCGGCTCCGAGGCCGGCTATGGGCCAGAGAGAACCAGCCTGCAGCCCGGTCCAGGCCGTTTCCACGACCGGACACGCGAGCAACGGCGAGCTACGGCGACGGAAGCGAAGGCGACGGTGGCTACGGCGAGGTGAGAGCATGGGGGAGGGCATGGGGAGGTCCAACGGGACGGCGAGCTCACCCTCAAGGCGACAGAGAGGTCGGAGACGGCGGAGGGAGGTCGACGGCGACGAAATCATGTGCGGCGGCGCTCGGACGGCAGCGAGGAAGAAGAGGATCGCGGCATCGATCCTCGGCATCCCAGTTCGATTCCTCGGACGGAGAAGGAGCAGACGACGCGGCGGAGTGGATGGTGCTCGTCGATTCGCTCGGGGAAGCTTCAAACGGCGGCGACGAGCACGGCGGGCTCGAGCAGAGCTTCGGCCATGGAGAGGACAGCAGAGGGAGAGGAAGCAGGGGGCAGGTGGGTGAGGGAGCAGGGTGGCCTCGTGGTCGTGGTGATCCTCTTCTGGCAGGGGAAGGCAGAGAGGGGGCCCGGCGCGTCGAGACGGTGGTGCGGCGCGAGCACGGCTGCTCGGTCGCCACAGAGGAAGGAGACGGCAAATTTGCAATTAGCCCCTGGCAAATTTTCTTCCCTCACAGATTGGTCCTTTTCTGCACTGGATCAAAATACCCAGCACTATTTTTGAATTAATTGAGGCATTTAAACACTTCCAAAAAATTATGTCAATTTTTGTGCAACCACCCTGCACCCTTGGCATGCACTCCTAGAAATTTTAAGGCATTTGGAGTCCATTTGCTTGGGGATTAAAATTGGGAGTTGCTTATGGCAATTTTCTTAATTTCCAATTAATTTTCCTTTAGGAAATTTAAGCAAGCTCCAACTATTGAGTTTGAACTCTTGGAACTCTCTTGACAAATATGGAAGTTTAGATGAGTTGGTTTGTCACCAACAACTCATTTGAGTTTAAGTTGTTTGAAATCAATTATTGCTTTTGTTTCCCGTTGTTTTACTTTGTTCTCCAACTCCTTGTTTCATCTTGAGCACTTGAACAAGTAATGCCATGATGCATGAATGAAATGCAAAAGCGAAAATTTGGTTCACATTTTAGGTTCACAAATTTTGGGCTGTTACACATAAGCATTTAAATTTAGAAATGTAGATAACACAATATAACATGATAAACATACTTGGAATAGCATAAAACTAATAGGTAGATATGGTGGACTCACTGGAAAAACTTTGGTTGAAGGTGTTGGGAAACAAGCTTTTTACTTGTTGTAATTTTTGGGCTAGCAATTGGGAGAAAGTTGACCATCTAAATGCATGCATAAGTGTCCATAGAACTAATCAATCCATGTCAAATCAAGTAAAGTTAAAATTCAACATCTAAACATGGTAAAAGATAGCTCTTGACAACACACTTGCAAATTAACATTCATTCAAATCACATGAATTATGCAACTATATGTATCTTTTAAAATCAACTCAAACATCCCTATCCCAATATATTTAATAGCATCCAACATAACTCAACCCAAACTTCCAGTAGCTCTCTCATATATAAATGATAGTGGTGGTCTTATTAACAAACCGAAATAACAAAAGAAAAAAAACAGACGCTCCAAGTTTATACGATAAAGTGTTTTGATCAAAAAACAGAAGTTAGACATGTGCAAACCGCGAGTGTGTTGGTCTAGTGGGGTTGTCTTGACATCCCCAAGCTTATGATCTTCACCTTCCTTGGATAGCTCTTTGTGCAGCTCCTCTAATCCCTGTGAAAAAACTTCAAAACACTGTTTCTCCCATTTCTTTTCTGTGGGTGATATTAGTAGTGATAAACAAATAGCTTCCTTACTGCATAAAATCCTTAGGCAAAAATTCATATGAATATCCAGAGAGTATATAATGTTGTATGTCTACTCATAAACTCAATTGAATCAAAAAGATTCAAGCAAAAAGCTCAAAGAATGCATAAAACAATATCAAGACAGAATCTGTCCAGAAAAACAGCAGCAGCAAAACGCATTTTTCTACCCTACTTAAACTCGTGAGAAAAATCTGAAAAAAATCACGTATACATAGGATGAAAAGGTGAAGATACAGTTCAAATTACAGCTCAATCGGAGTTACAGATAAAAAAAATGAAAAATCAAACCGTGCACAGACTTCGTGCAGGCAGAAAACTCTCCGAAAATGAATAGCAACTTTTCAAACCCAAAATAGGTAAAACTTGGTTCTTTATTAAAAATCCGAGAAACAAAACTAACAAACTACTCTCTTGTTACAGCAAGAGGACTCAAAGAAAATCTCAAACAAAAACAACCGGGTTGCCTCCCGTAAAGCGCTTTCTTTATAGACATATAGCTAGGCTTACTTACTTGATAATCAAAGGGGACGTAGCTCATGAGGGAGCTTGAACCTTGGTGTGTCCCTCTTCCTTGGGAAGTGTTCCATGCATAATACCAGGATCCCATGGTGTTATCAAACCAATCAAATAATAGTCAAGTTGAACCCTAGTTGAGAGGAAAACAAAACACAAAATTAATAACAACGAAGTCTAACTTTCTTTCTATGCATTGGGATTTTGTATCTGAATGAATCACCATAAATAGAAGTTTCCCAATTTATATTAACAATATTTACTTGCAGCATATAATTATTAGCATAAAGAGGGTTCTTGTCGTGCTGGGATCACGGCAGATGCCATAGGTATGGCTAAGATGGGGCCGAATGGTCGTTGGGGGAATCCGGGGAGGGTTTATGCACTCAAGAAGTGCACACGCAAGAACACGCAAGAACACGAACGAAGAAACAAGAAACCAAGAACACAAAGCACACCACGATGTACCCTGCTTCGGGGCCCTCTTGTGGAGGTAACACCCCTACTGCAGCACTATCCTACTCAGTGTATAGCTCAAAGTGACAAGTACAAGCTGCTCCTCGAGCTGTATGATGATACAATGGTGAGAACTTGAGGTAAAAGATGGAGCTACACGGGAGGAAGAAGGCACTCCGAGCTAAATCCGAGGTGTTTCCGGGGTTTCCGAGGTTCCTTTCTCTCTTTCTTTTTTCTCTCTCTTCCTCTGTCGATAGATCCGTCCGTCCGTCCTCCAAGCAGGAGGGGGGTGAAGCCCACTATATAGGCCAGCCGAGTTACCGTTGTGCCCCTCGCTGAACACTGTTGCCATGCCTCTGCACCGGTCACCACCGTACCTCTGTCAGGGACAAGACGTGGCCTGCCCATCCCTGCTGCCTAACGGCAGAACTAGCATGTCTCCTCTGACCGAGACAGGACGTGGCCTGGCAGAGCTACCTCGTAGCCTTTTCCCAATCTCGCGTGGTCAGCGGTCAGAGACGTGCTGCCCCGCCGAACCCGGGGCACGCCTCTGCCAGGCTCCGTGACAGACGCTCCCGCGTCAGGCGCTCTTGTACCAGGCAGGAAGTGACAGGAGCATTGACTCCTGCCCGACCTACAGCCTCTTGCCTCGGTTAGCTCGGCACGGATGTGACGGGCTCCGTACCTCGGGTCTTGCGCTTAAGATCTTTACCAGGTCGGATCTTACTTCCTTCCAACAGCTTCTCCTGCTCTCACAATACAAACCATAGCACCGAGGTAGTTAGGTCGGCTGAACATAGCTCGGACAGTGAACCTCGGCCCAGGCCAACGGGATACCTCGGATCCCTCTGGGCCAAGATAGGTCGGCCTTTGTATCCTCCAGGTCAAGATGAAGCTCGGACATTCCCAGGCCCAAGCAGGTCGGCCCTTTCCGTACCTCGGCATATCTTTAAACTCATCTTTATGCCAAGCCTTGACCCTACCCGGGGGTAGCCCCCCGACATTAGTCCCCGAAGCTGGTGCGGTCCTACGACCTCGGATGGAGGGCCGTAGCAGGTTCAAAATAAGCAAGGCACCACCTCTAAAACCGACCTTAAAATAGCTCCGCCGAGGTACTTCCCACTACCATAATCTAATCCGAGGTTGATCTGCAATCTGAACTTTCCGAGCTGTTTGACTCAGCACAATCTTGCCTCAAGATTTTCCGAGGCACGTGGCGAAGAATCTCTGCCCGGACCTCGAAACCCGGACCTCTGAAAGACAGGTCCTGACCACACGCCGCCCTCGTCAGCCGGACCCACCAAACAGCGCACCTGCGCACTCAAGTGCGAGACCAACTTGACCGCCCACGACTCCTCGATTCTCGCGCTGACCAGCACAGGAAATCCGAGGCTGGCGGTTGCCACTCTGCGGCCCACGATGTGGCCGATCGTGCGGCCACCAACCGCGCAACCGTGCGTCCCCGCACACGATCCCGCGCCTTCCCGGTAACCGCGCGGTAGTGCGCAGTTACCGCACGCCGTTACCGCACGCGGCTTATAAATAGGGGCCCAGGGGTAACTTCTCTTCTTCTTCCCCACTCGCCCACTGCTCCGTGCCACTGCCTCCATCGCCGCCGTCGAGCACCTCGCCGCACCGGAGTACGCGCCGCCGTTCTGCAGCATCGTTCCGCACCGCCGTCGAGCGCCTCGCCGCACCGGAGTACGCGCGCTGCGCCTGGCGCCATCGACTCGCCGCCGATCCCTCGCGTTCCTCCACGGTGAGTTCTTCGCTTCCCCTCCATTGCCATGGATGAGTTCATCCTCGATGAACTCGAGGATCCTGATGAACCCTAAGACTTGATGAACTAGATGCTCTACCTTTGCACTCTTTTAGCCATTTTAGATCTCATCTAGACTTGCATCAGACGCACCCGTAGCACTGTCCTTTTAGGTTTGCCCTTGATGAACTCGAATTTATTTCCCTTTTTAGCTCATCGGTAGATCTTTGCTAGTATCTCACAGTGGTAGAAACATGTTTCCCGCCTAAATCCTTTAGCCGGCTGTCTTGAATGATCCGAGGTATTTACCCCGGCTATCCTGAACTGTCCGAGGTACTTACCCCGGTTGAACCTCCCTCTTCTGCAGGAAAGCTTCAACATGTCTTCTGCCTCGGATCCCGCCGAGGAAGGAGCATCTGGAGAACGAGGTAGCTGGGAGGGATCCGATGTCACGGAGGTCGACATCAATGGCTCCGAGATTCACGGCGGATCCCGGCTAAACTCATCTGCCGAGTTCCGAAGAAAGGAGATATCGAACCCGAGGTGGAATCCGGGGAGCGGGTCGTCTTCCTGGATCACTTCGAACGTGGCTTCGGGCTCCCGGCCGGGAAATTCTTCCGGGATTTCTTGGACAATTTGGGCTACAGCCACACCACCTGCCCGCCAACGCCATCCTCCAACTTTCGGCCTACGCGACCTTTTCCGAGGGTTACCTCGGATTATGGCCAAGCATCGAGTCCTGGGCCAAGTACTTCCAGCTGAAGAAGCAAAGTGTCCCGAACAAGAAGGTCGTGGACAAGGAGATGACTGCTTGCGGGGCGGCCTCGATTTCACCTCGGCGCCTTTCTGAGTTTCCTCGGATCCAGGGCCTGGACTCCTGCCGCAAATGGCAACGCTCCTTCTTCTATGTGAAGAACCCGGGCACGAAGATCTCATCAATTTGCCGGAGTTCACCATTGGAACCCCCGCTGCCCAACTCAACTGGGATTATGAGCCTGCACCCGACGCTCCCGAGGTTCTTCTGATCCACCAAACCATGATGTCCCTCCAGGAGAAAAGCTGGGGGCAGATGACATCTTGCGCACCATGATCACCCGCCGAGTTAGCCCTTTACAAGAGCGGGCCCATAAGATCTGCCATATGAGTGGCCGCTACGACCCCACTCGCACAGCACCTTTGAACTTGATGACTCCGAGGTGAAGAGGCGCATCCGGCCATCGCCAAGACCACCATGCCCGATAAGTGGAAATGGGGTGTCAAGCCCTATGACCGAGATCACCTTCCAGCTCAAGTAAGTGTACTTTACCCGACGTAAAATATTCCTCGGTTTCATTTTCACCCCGCCTTGTATTGATTCTTGTGCTAACTCGGTTTTACCTTGCCACCTCTGCAGAAGTTCACTCGACAGGAAATCGAGGATGGCCCCCTTTCTTCTAAGGAGTGGACTCCCGACCTGCCTGTCCCGGCCGCCGCCGAGGTTGAAGATCCGGACAATGAGGATCACCTCCCCATTCCCAAGGCCACCTCGGGTAAGACTCGTGGTTTCACCTCGCACCGCCCACCAGTTCGATCGTCTATCCAGGATTGGCCCGATGATGACGATGACGATTGCCAAATTCTGGAACCTGTCAACGTTATTCCCATTTCATATGCTCCTCCAACATATAAGAACTTTCATCCAGCGTCTGCAGCTTCCCGGAAGCGCTCAGGACCTGGTACCTCGGATGCCGAGGCTTCCAAGACCTCGGAGACTGCGGCGCCCAAAGCCAAGCGTGCCAAGAAGACCTCGGCGAGGCACAAGAAGCGAGGCCCCGTGGAGGAAGATGCGTAAGTCACCTTGCTCCTTTTTACCTTTCACGCTGTTCCGAGGTTAAGTTTTTTATACTCTAACTTAATCTTTTCTTTTTCGTCTAGCCCGGCTCGGCAGATCAAGCAGAGCCATAGCTCGATACATTCACCACTGCCTCCAGTGGTTGAAGCTCAGACAACCGAGGTCGAGGTTAACCTCGGCAGCCCCGCCAGAGCCTCTCCTCCAGAACGGTCCATTGACCTCAGCAGCCCGGAGAAGACCATCTCCTCCCCGGTGCGTGTCTCCTCCGCCGAACTTCCACCGCCGAGCTCTGACTCCGGCCTGGGGCACTCTGCTCCCCGCCGAGATCAGACTCCTCCGCCTCCTCAGAAGGATGCGGAGACAGATCGCGCCAAGACTCCGGCTAAGACCGTGCAGGAGCCTCGGCTCTCCCCCAAGTCTCAAGCTGCGCGCAACCAGCAGCAACAGCAGCAGAAGAAGCAGAAGAAAGATTCAGCTCCAGTTGTTGAGCCCCCCAAACAGCCACAGCAAACTCCAATGCCGCCACCGCCACCGGGCCCCAAGGCTGCGAGCACCCAACTGGTGCCGCATGTTCCCCTTCTGCGCCGAGTCCACCTTGACCAAGACCGCGCCCTCGAGCTCTCAGGTCGCCACCTCCCGAGCTCTTTCGCTGCTACCATCCAGCCGAACATCAGCAGCTGGGAGGTCGGGCAACTCCGGACCAAGAGCGGGAACAGCTTAGGCTCGGAGAAGCACTATGACATGGACTGGAACTCGGCTGACGCTGCCGAGGTCTCCTCTAACCCGAGCTCTGAGCATCCAGTTGGACCTAGCGCCGTGCTCCAGTCCATCTACAACATGCAGACTGCGGTCCTTGATTGCAGCAAGAAGGCCTCGGTAAGTTTCTTTACGCAACTCTCTTTCTTCCTTTGAAACCAAATGACAAACATACACTATTCCCAGTCCCCGAGATTCGGGTTGAGCAATTGACACTCCACCGAGTTAAAATTGCTCGGCTTGAATCTCAAAAACTTGTCATTTCTCCCATGCTGAGTCCCCGAGGCCAATGCCAAGTCCCCGGGCCTCGGGTGCTAAAAAGACCTCGGATTTCTTCGAACTGATCTCTCTATTTTTTCAGGAGTGCAACAATGCTCGGACAAAGATCTTCAAGAACCTCCTGCTGGATCACAACAGACTGAAGAAGTCTCACCGGACTCTTCTATCCGCAAAGGAGCAGAGCGACAAAGATTACGCCTCCAAGTTGAAGACAGCCGAAGATGAAATAGCTCGGCTGCAACAAGAGCTGAACCGGGCTAATGAAGCCAAAACTGCTGTGGAGGACGCTATGAAGGTCAAAGACCAGGCCGCCGAACAGCAGCAAGAGCTTGCCAAGACCCTGGAGAGCCGCGCCACCTCGGCCGAAGCCGAACTTATCGCCCTCCGAGCTATATCGAAAAGCTGGTTGTCCGAGCTCGCTCGGATTAATCACCAAATGGACAGTAAGTTTCTTTTCCCCTTTTCCTTATTTTCTGCCGACCTACACCCCGTGCCACCGTATGCCTTATTTCAGCGACAGCCTTTTTGTCTTCTTCAGAGAACTTGAGCACTCCAAGGACAAGGCTATCCGCGAAGTTCAAGCAGCTCGGGCAAAGAGGGCTGAGACAGAAACCCTCAGCGAAAGCTGGGATATCCAGGACCACCTTGTTGCCCTTAATGCTCGGATCAGGCCGCTCGGGCCATTGGAACCAAGCTGGTTGATGCTGCCATCGAGGTCCACCGTGCCCTCTGGCCCAAGGTCAAGACTCCCACTTGCATCGACGAGCTCGCCACGAAGCTGAAAGGAGCCGAGGCTAGACTTCGGGAGTGGAGATGCTCATCAGCTCGGGCTGGAGCGGACAAGGCCCTGGTGTTCGTGCTGTCTGGTATGAAGATGTTGAGATCCACACGGTTACCTCCCTGCGCAGGGGCTCTCCTTGGAACTCCACCCCTGATGGCATTGCGAAACGCCAAGCAGCAGCCGACCGCTTTGCTAGTTATGCAAACACCCGGACCTTTGATGACGGGCGCCTCTATTCTGAGGATGAAGAGAGCTCGGACGAGGAAGCAGAGTCCGGTGAAGAAGTTCTGACGGCGAGGAAATTGACTTTGACGAGCCTGAGAGCTCCAAGGGCAAGGCCGGCAAAACAACCGAGGTGGCTGAAGGCTCTGATGATGACTTCAGCTTCGACGAACCTCCGAACCCAAGGGCAAGTCCGGCAAAGCCGTAGCCACCGAGGTGATCTCCCCCGACGTGACGGACACCCCGGCATCCACTCCAACAACCGAGGTTGCTTCCGCGACCGAGGTGGTTCCTGCGCCCGAGGTTGTTCCTGCGCCCGAGGCTCCTGCTTCCGAGGTCCCCGCTACCACAACTCGGCGACCGAGGTCTCTGGTTCCGAGGCCTGAACTTGTCTCAAGCAAAACATTAAATCCCCGGTATGCCGGGTGCAGATGTAATACACTTAAGTAGTTTGCCTTGCTACCAGTACTATTATCTTGCTATCCGAACCATGCTTTTCTAAGAATTTATGCCGAACCCTTTTGGAACGAGTCCCCGAGTTCACTTTCGTGTTTACTATACTTGGCATTCTTTGCTCTTGTCTACCATTTTGGCGTTCGACAGTCGAGTCACAAGATTGTTGTTTATAGCATACAGTACTTAGCAAATGTCGAGGTGTGTTTCAAAATCATCCGACATAAACGAAAGGTAAAGACAGGGGTTAGTAAACGACACATGCCGAACTATATTTTTGGACCGAGTCCCCGAGTCCATTTTCATGTTTCCCACGTTTTTTCATCTTTGCTCTTGACTACCATTTCGGCGTTCGTCAGTCGAGTCACAAGATTAGTTACACAGCATACATTACTTGAAGTTTGAGACGAGGTTCAAAATAGTTCGGCATATGAACGAAATTGACAAACAGAAATAAAACACAAGCACAAGAGCGAGGCAGTCCCCGAGCTTCAACCTCGGAGTGCCGACATTTCATTAAGGATTAACCGAGGTACATACATTGCGCCCTTCATGAGTAGAAAGGTCGGAGTAGAGCTATTCCATGGTCGCCTGACCTCTGATCCGGGGTTGTCCAGCCCATCTTCCCTTGGTTCCTGCGCATCTATTAGATAGTACGAATCATTGAGCAGAGCTCGGCTCACAATGAACGGTCCCTCCCATGGAGGTGACAACTTGTGCCGACCTTTCTTGCGCTGCACCACCTCAGCACCAAATCTCCCTCGTGAAACACACGAGGGTTGACACTCCGGCTATGATAACGTCGGAGACCTTGTTGGTATATTGCTGACCGAGATGAGGCCAATTCTCTAGCTTCCTCAAGCAGATCTACTGCATCCTCCCGAGCCTCTTTTGCCTCGGCTTCAGTGTACATTGCCACTCTGGGCGCATCATATTCGATGTCAGTGGGTAGCATAGCTTCTGCCCCATAGACCATAAAAAATGGCGTATAGCCAGTTGATCGATTTGGCGTGGTCCTTAGACCCCACAGTACTGCTGGTATCTCATCTATCCAACACCCCGGCGTTTTCAGCAGTGGTTCAATGAGCCGAGCCTTGATGCCGGCCAACACTAGAGCATTTGATCTTTCCACTTGTCCATTAGACTCCGGGTGTGCCACCGAGGCTATGTCCAGCCGGATTCCCTTGTTCATGCAAAACCGAGCAAATTCTCCAACAGCAAAGTTCGTGCCGTTGTCCGAGATAATGCTATGGGGGTACCCATATCGCAGAATGATCTCCTTCAAAAAAGTCACTGCTGAATGACCATCCAACTTCCGGATTGGTTTCACCTCGATCCACTTGGTGAACTTGTCCACCATCACCAGTATGTGCGTCATGTTACCTCGGGCTGGTTTGAACTCTCCCACCATATCCAAACACCATACCGCAAACGGCCAAGTGATAGGAATTGTTTTGAGCGCCGAGGCTGGCATATGCGTTTGCTTGGCAAACCTTTGGCATCCTTCACATCTCCGGACTATGGCCTCTGCATCAGCAAGAGCAGTGGGCCAATAGAACCCATGCCTGAACACCTTGGCCACCAGAGCTCTTGTGCTGCAATGATGACCACACTCTCCTTGGTGGATCTCCAAAAGCATCTCCTTGCCTTCAGCTGGCTCGACACACCGTTGCAACACCTCGGTTACGCTTCTTTTATAGAGCTCCTTGTTGATGATGGTGTACGCCTTGCCCTCCTTTGGATTCTCCTAGCCTCGGTTGTGTCACTTGGCAAGCTTCCCTCCGTTATGAACTTCATGATTTGCTCCGCCCACTCCGGCACTGGGTGCAAAGGAAAAAATTCTCGTCCACCTCCATTGGTTCGGCCACCATAATCTCCTCCATTATTTCCTCCACCATCCTGCGACCAGTCCCCGAGTCTTGATGAGCAGTCCCCGAGGTTCGGTGCGCAGTCCCCGAGCTCTGCCACGCAGTCCCCGGGTCCGACCAAACGCACCCGACGTCTACCTCCATTGGAACAGGTCCGGGCTCTTGCTCCGCCGGGATGAAAATAGATTCGGATTCAGGAGAAGGTTTGATTGAAGGAGTTCTCAAGTGATTCAGGGCTACCCTGGTGGTACTGCCTCTTTAGATGAACCGAGCTTTGACAACACGTCGGCAGCATTATTTTCTGTCCGAGGTATATGCCTGTATTCACACCCTTCAAAGAACCCGGATATCTTTTGCACATGGAACCGATATAACGCCATGTTGGCATCCAGAGCATCCCAAGTTCCAGAAGATTGTTGCACCACCAGGTCGGAATCGCCGAAGCACTCCACACGCCGGATACCGATCTCCTTCGCCACATTGAGGCCATGGATTAAGGCCTCATACTCCGCCACATTGTTTGATGCTGAGAAATGAATCTGCAGCACGTATTTCAGCTGATCTCGCTTCGGCGAGGTGAGGACTATTCCAGCCCCCAGCCCGATCTTTGTCTTGGACCCATCAAAATGCATTTTCCAATAATTATAGTCCGGCCTGGGTGGCTCATACTGCATCTCGGCCCAATCACAAAAGAAGTCCGGCAACGCCTGGGATTTAATTGCATCTCTTCTCTCATAATGTGGTGCATATGGAGACACCTCAATCGCCCATTTGGCAACTCGGCCAGTTGCATCTTTGCACCCGATGATCTCCGAGATTGGAGCTTCGCACACCACCGTCATGGGATGCTCCTGGAAATAATGCTTCAACTTCTTGACCGCCAGGTAGACACCATACGTCATCTTCTGGTAGTGAGGGTAATTCTGCTTCGAGGTAGAGATCACCTCGCTCAAGTAATACACCGGTCTCTGCACCGACCTGCCACCTTCTTCGCGCTCCACCACCACTGCCACACTTACAACTCGGTTTGTGGCCGCAATGTAAAGTAACATCGGCTCATTGTGCAATGGTGACGCCAACACCGGGGCAGTGGACAACATCTTTTTCAGCTCATTGAACGCCACGTCGGCCTGCGGGGTCCATGTAAACCCGGTACTTTTCTTCATGAGTTGGTACAAAGGTAAGGCTTTTTCTCCCAGCCGACCTACAAATCGGCTCAACGAGGCTAGGCACCCTGTGAATTTCTGCACATCTTTCAAACACTTCGGTAACTTCATGTTCTCAATAGCTCGGATCTTGGCCGGGTTAACCTCGATACCTCGGCTAGACACCAGGAATCCGAGCAACTTTCCAGCCGGGACACCAAAGGTGCACTTGTCCGGGTTAAGCTTCAACCGATATTTTCTCAAATTCACAAATGTCTCCTCGAGATCCTCGAGGAGAGTACGTTTCTCCTTAGTTTTGATGACGATATCATCGACATACACTTGCACATTTTTGCCCATTTGAGAGTGCAGGCATTTCTGCATACACCTCTGATAAGTTGCCCCGGCATTTCTCAGACCAAAACACATGACACGATAGCAATACGCCCCATACGGGGTAATAAAAGCAGTCTTTATTTGATCCTTCGGGTTCAGTGGTATCTGGTGAAAACCAGAGTACGCATCGATAAAAGACAACAGTTCACAACCAGCAGTGGAATCAATCACTTGATCAATCCGAGGTAATGGAAACGGATCTTTCGGGCACGCCTTGTTGAGGTTAGTGAAGTCAATGCACATGCGCCACACCTTGACCACGGCTGGCTCGTCTTTCTTCTTTTCCACCAAGACCGGATTGGATATCCAGTCCGGATGCAGCACCTCCATAATGAACCCGGCTGCAAGCAACTTAGCCAGCTCGTCCAGCACCACTTGTCTTCGGTCGTCTGAGAGACGACGGGTCGGTTGCCTCACCGGTTTCACCTCTGGCCTGACAAATAAAGAGTGCTCTGCCAACTCCCTCGGAACACCAGGCAGGTCCTTAGCCGACCATGCAAAGATATCCCGATTCTCACGGAGGAAGTGACAGAGCTCGCTTTCCTATTTCTCGCCCAGCCCGGTCCCAATGATGGCCATATGCTCTGGGTGCTCCGGGTCAATGGGGATCTTCTTGGTCTCCTTGGGCACCTCGAATGCTGCAGTTGAGTCCGGGCTCATCAGTCCGGACATGCCGAGCTGTGTTGACTGCGCCATTGCCACCACTTGATGCAGCTTCTTCTTCTCAGCTGCGATCACCAAAGACTCGGCCAGATTAGACCCCGCCGAGGCACACTGAATGGCTCGCTTGTAGTCACCCGAGATGGATATGATCCCATTAGGCCCTGGCATTTTCATCTTCAGGTATGCAACATGGGTGGAAATCATGAACTTGGCCAGAGCCGGCCTTCCAAGCAATGCATGGTATGCACTCTCCAAGTCCACCACCTCGAACTCGATACTCTCAACTCGGCAATTTCCTTGGTTCCAAATGCTACATCCACCCATATCTTGCCCATGGGTGCACAGGAAACGCCAGGCACAATCCCATGAAAAGTACAACTGCTTGGCATCAACTGATTTGGCGATATGCCCAATTTCACCATTGTGTCTCGGTACATGATGTTGATGGCACTGCCATTGTCCACCAGAACTCGGGTAAACCTCACATTGTTGTAGGCCCACACAACGTCGGATCTACCACCAGGGCATACTTTCCAGGGCTCGGCATGATCCGAGGTGTGTCTTTCCTGCTCCAAGTGATCTCCTGCTCAGACCAGTTCATATAGGTCGGCACCACCGGCATTACTGCATTCACCTCCATGGCACGCCTCTGCACGCTCTTCTTGTCAGTTGGCTCGGTCACAAAGACCACATAGCTCGCATGAGCCTCTCTATAGTCATTTCCGGGGTATTCATACTGCTGACTTGGTCCGGCACCATTGTTGTTGTTATTACCTCGGACATTCACAACATTCACGGGCCTTGCTGCTGCAGGCCTCGGAGAGGTGCAGTGGTTATCGGGGTAACATTTGCTCCGGACAGATTGGGTGGGACCTCGGCTGAAATCTCTGAGGTGGTCCTGCTCTGATTCCTCCGGCCTTCGCCCCTTCTTCTCTGATTCTGCGGTTCCAGCTGCACTGCCGGGTTGAATGGTTGGCTGGCTTGCGCGGGTCGGTCGTATGGTAACAGCAAGGACCATCTATCATTGATTCATAAGTCAAGGGTGGCTCCGGGTTCGGACTAAATGCCGGACCATTGATTTTTGGCCTCTGGACACCTCCAGCTCCGGGCTGATCCGGGTTCACCGCTGCAACTTGGTTCGAGGTGTATGGTAGTCCGGCTCCCTCCTTTTGTCCGAACTCCTTGACGGTCATTACACCTTGGTCCGAGCCGGTTGTTTATTGGCTCCCTCCTTCTGTTACGTGCCCTGCCTCTGCTGCTGGCTGCATCGGATCACCCAGAGCATAAGAATCTGCAATCCGGATTGTTTCTGCTAGGGATTCGGCATATCTCTTGGAGCCTCTGCCACAGCATGCTGCCATGTCGACAACCATCTGCAAACCAGGAAATGGCCTGTGCCTCTACACTCCTTCACAGGAATTCCGAACATTGCTCCACCGAGTTAAGAATTCTCGGTCAGTTTCATGATCATCTTGCTTACATGCTGCCAGGAGCTGAGGTCGGTTTGGCCTCTTGTATGTACTAGCAAAGTTGCTGTTAAACGCCAGCTCCAAGTCTATCCAGGAGTTGATACTATACTCCGGCAAATTATTCAGCCAGATCCGAGCTGGACCTTCCAACATGTGCGGGAGATACCGGACCGCCCATCGGCGATTGCCCCCCGCTATGTGCACCGAGGATACATAATCTGTCAGCCAATCTTGTGGCTTGGTGCTCCCGTTGTATGGCTTGGTGTTCCGACCTAACTGGAACTGAGATACTGGTGGTGGTGGCTCCTTCATGATCCGAGGTCCAAAACACGCCGGACCAGGAGGGCCTTCCTCCTCCAGTTGCTCGGAAGTAGATTCTATCCAGCTTGTTACGACATCGCCTGGAGCTAACATCCGACCTCCTATCCGAGGTCCCAACGCCCCATCCACTCTGTGGTATCCAGCTCGCGCCATGGCCGAGTCTCCATCATCATATCGGTCATCGCCTTGACCGACATTCTGAGGTTGCTGAACATACTCCGGCTCTCGCTGATATTGCCCCTGCGGCCGGGTTGTTGCTGATACCTCGGGGGCGGAGGTGGTTTACCTCGGCCAGCCGACGCTGCTTGCCCGCCATTCTGATTTCCCTGACCGGAGTTACCCTTAGCTCGGCTTGCATTACCTGGGCCGGGGTTTCCCTTAGCTCGGCTAGCATTGCCCTGGCCCACCTTCTGCTTTGCTGCTAAGACTGGATCATACATCTGCAGCTGCTTGTTCTGACCCGAGGTGACACTCCGGGCTCGATCGGCTCCTCCGACGAGTGGAGACGAGGCTTGCCCCTTGGACACCTGACTAACTGGCCTAGCTGAATAAACCATCTCTGAATCACCAGCCCCGGCATATGCTCTGCGGAGAGCCTCATTCTGCTGGTTAGCTACATACACTAACTCATTGACTCGCTTCTGCTGCGCACGCCATGCATCTCCAGTAACCGGATAGCTCGGCCCTGCCTGCCTCGGCAGCTCTGAGGTTCTTAGCAGGGGAACTATATACCGGCCTTCCAGTGACACGCGACTCTCACTCCTAGCCGAGGTGGTAGGTCGAGCCTCCCTGTTTATCTCATCATTGAGCCCCTTGCCTCTCTGCCGCACCTCGGCTCCCCTATGTGTATCAACTGCTACCGGGGTGAAGCCATTCGCTGCATTGTACTCACGCAGATCTCTATTGAACTCATCTCTAGCTGTTATCATTGCTACAGCCTCCTTTGCAACAGGACACGCTTTGCCTCTAGGTCGGCCACAGTCACCACTACATCCACTCCTGGATTTACTGGGTCTGCCAGTGTCTCCACTATCTCTACCAGGGTCGCACCTCGGCCCTGCAGCTCGGGGTGCCAGGCAAGTCTTCTCTAGCCTGGGCTTTGCAGATCTCACCTTAGCAACCTCGGCCGCCTTGGATTTGCTGGCATCTACTTTGCCAGCGGCATCAACCGGACCTGTCATCATCACCTCCACGCAGCTCTCGGGGCGAGTGATACGCCGACCTAAAGCCGCGAGGAGAGGAGTTTCGTCGTCCACGAGCACCTGCTCCGGGTACCGCGAACAACCTCGACAGCAACGTAGTGACGAAGCTGCCGAGCATCATGGTGAAGCCATGCTCGGGGAAGGGCTTGCCGGCGAAACACCCCGCGTTGTCGCTGATGAAGGTGAACTCACCGATCTTGGCGATAAGCCCGGAAAGAACACGCTCGCCTGAGCCCGTCCGGATGTAAACTCCCTCCAACGCCTCAATCTGCCCCACGGTGGGCGCCAACTGTCGTGGTGGGATCACGGCAGATGCCATAGGTATGGCTAAGATGGGGCCGAATGGTCGTTGGGGGAATCCGGGGAGGGTTTATGCACTCAAGAAGTGCACACGCAAGAACACGAAACGAAAAGAACCAAGAAAGCAAGAACACAAAGCACACCACGATGTACCCTGCTTCGGGGCCCTCTTGTGGAGGTAACACCCCTACTGCAGCACTATCCTACTCAGTGTATAGCTCAAGTGACAAGTACAAGCTGCTCCTCGAGCTGTATGATGATACAATGGTGAGAACTTGAGGTAAAAGATGGAGCTACACGGGAGGAAGAAGGCACTCCGAGCTAGATCCGAGGTGTTTCCGGGGTTTCCGAGGTTCCTTCTCTCTCTTTTCTCTCTCTCTTGTCGATCGATCGTCGTCCGTCCTCAAGCAGGAGGGGGGTGAAGCCCACTATATAGGCCAGCCGGTTACCGTTGTGCCCCTCGCTGAACACTGTTGCCATGCCTCTGCACGGTCACCACCGTACCTCTGTCAGGGACAAGACGTGGCTTGCCCATCTCCTGTGCCTAACGGCAGAACTAGCATGTCCTCTGACGAGACAGGACGTGGCCTGGCAGAGCTACCTCGTAGCCTTTTCCCAGATCTCGCGTGGTCAGCGGTCAGAGACGTGCGCCCGCCGAACCCGGGGCACGCCTCTGCCAGGCTCCTTGACAGACGCTCCCGCGTCAGGCGCTCTTGTACCCGGCAGGAAGTGACAGGAGCATTGACTCCTGCCCGACCTACAGCCTCACCTCGGTTAGCTCGGCACGGATGTGACGGGCTCCGTACCTCGGGTCTTGCGCTTAAGATCTTTACCAGGTCGGATCTTACTTCCTTCCAACAGCTTCTCCTGCTCTCACAATACAAACCATAGCACCGAGGTAGTTAGGTCGGCTGAACATAGCTCGGACAGTGAACCTCGGCCCAGGCCAACGGGATACCTCGGATCCCTCTGGGCCAAGATAGGTCGGCCTTATCTCCAGGTCAAGATGAAGCTCGGATTCCCAGGCCCAAGCAGGTCGGCCCTTTCCGTACCTCGGCATATCTTTAAACTCATCTTTATGCCAAGCCTTGACCCTACCCGGGGGTAGCCCCCCGACA
>CAMZMU010000091.1:12083112-12292541 GCA_947311845.1 Poa pratensis
TTCTTATCACCTCCTCTTTCATAATAGTTGCAAGTATAGAAATAAATTCAACCATATAACCACAAGAATCATTCAACTTAGATAATTTAGGCACATAAAGAGGATTATTAAATTTATTATGGAATTCATTAGCATGCTTCCCTCTTTCAAAATAGTTAATAAGATCAATATTAAGTTTAATATCATGGTTGCAACAAAGATTTGGAACTAAAGGTAATTGCAAACCACATAAGTATTTCTCAACATAAGCAAATTTCTCCTCTATGGTGTAGTTAGGAGAATTCAAGAACAAAGTAGGACTCTCATGAGTAAGAGTACCATCACAAACACAAGTATACATTATTTATCCTCACATAATTTAGTAACAACTAAACATGGAGGTTTATCAATAAGCATAGGACCATCATCTAAAGCATTATCATATAGCATATTTAAGCAATACTCCTCATTATCATCAATAAGTTCACTAGTAGCATTAATAGAAAGTAAAGGAGCATTTTAGTTTCATCATAATAGCATGGGTTATCATATAGGACCATAGCATTTTCAGTTTACACTCATCATAACATGGATTCTCATAAATAACAAAAGATTTTTGAGTTTGAGTGCTATTATCAAATGTTGATGGTGAAGTTGGGAGATCCAACTCTTCCCCAAGCTTAGGTTGGAGCACATCCATTTCAATCTCCTCTTCACATACTTCCTCTTCCAAGCTTATGTTTTCATCATCCTCTTCCTGCAAAATATTAGTACTTTCCATGGAAGCAAGAATTCTTTCTTTAACATAAACATTATCACTAAATTCCTTTTTGCAAAGTTGGAGAAGAATAGAAATGTGTCCTTTCATTACACGAGCTTCATGACTAGTTGCAAAAATTTATCAATAAGAAAGTCTATCTCATGGGTGCAACATAAGCAATATATTTCTCAACTTGTTCTATATCATGGCATGCAAATTTACACTCTTGATAAGAAGCAATAATAGGATCACTATTATACTTACATTGATAGAGAGAGTGTTTATAGTCTTTTCTAAAGCAGCAAGTTATATTATGTAATTCACAAAACTCAGTGGCCATATCATTAGATGTTCAAGCAATTCAAGCATTCTATTTCCTTCTTTGGTTGATCGGTATTCATAGTAAGCTCCCATAGTTTTGACATAACCTTTCTCCATAGCTTAGCATACATATTAAAAACAACACTAGTTTTTATGGGTTTTTTAATTTTTTATGCAAAACTGAAAGTAAAATGACACTAATGCAACTCGAAATAACAAATGCAACACAAAAATGCAAAACTGAATATAAATATGCAAACCGAAATATAAAGATGATATGCAAGACAAGAACAAAACAAAATAAAATGATTGTAGGTAAAGATGGATAAGATGATGCTCACGTAGGTGCAACCTCCCCAAGCTTAGGTTGTTACACAAGTTGGTGATGAAGTTGACTTGATGTGAGTGATCCTTGGATAAACCTTTCAGCTATGGTTCCCCGGCAACGGCGCCAGAAAACGTCTTGATGGCCCTTCACGTAGTTACCCCACAACGGCGCCAGAAAACGGTCTTGACGGCCCTTCGTGTGGTTACCTGCGTGAAAAGTAAATGGGTTAGGTTGAGACTCCAAGTGCAGAGTGTATGTAGTAGTGGAAGACAGTTTTCCCCACGAGGGGTGACTCGAGGGTTTAATATCGAACTCTCGGGGAACCAGTATTTCAGGTGTTATCTCCTTATCCTTCTCTTGAGAACCTGCAACAAAATAAATTGTTTTGTGCCCTCAACCTCACCAAGTGGTTGTCAAGCACAAGGTGTGAGAATGATAATAAAATAAATATGCAAACAGTAGTAAATATGCAATGATGGTAAAATAAATATGCAAGGATGATGGTAGTAATGATAAATGATATTTTTGGGTTTTTTATGATGAATGCAAGATGTAAAAGTGTTTTTATTTTCGGATTTAATAATGGCAGCAAACAAAAGTGATGATAAAAGTGTTGGAAAGGTGTTTTTATGATTAAAAATGGACCGGGGTTCATGGTTTCACAAATGCACTCTCTCTTGATAACGTGGTAGACAATGGAACACTAAAATTAACATGTAAGATGGCAAGACATGGTTTGACAAGTTATTAATAATATGGGCATCACGTCCTAACATAGAGATCTCAAGTATAAGTTGTTCTCTCTCTTATGCTCCACCAAGATGCGAACTAAATCATAACACCTTAGTAATTAAGATAAATCAGAGCATAGCAATAAGTTCAATGACATGAAGTTAAAATAAGAACATGCTAGATCTAGTCATGGAGGTAGTGGCCAAGGTCACATCCACTCTCCGGTAGCATGGTATTTTTGTTTATCCCTAGTGAGGCAACAAAGTAAGGTAGAAAACCCAAATGGATCGCAGAACTTTCTCTCACGTTCACTGCACTAGCCACCCCCCGTTACTCCAACTAATGCACACGTTCCCCCTCACATGCTCTCATAAACATGCTTGATCATGACAAGTAAATAAGAACGGGGTACATAATATGCATCTACTTTCATAACTGAAACAAAACCATTGCAATCTCAAACATGTATTAACTCATAATAAAGATCCACCACAAATGACATAGATGACCGTAATCATGTTCAGCAGCTCATAAGGTACTAATTAGTGAAGCTCATAGAGAGGAGAGATACATAAGTTACTTCCACAAACCCATAGTCCAGGGGTGGACTACTCCCTCTTCATCATGGTGTCGGTGGAGATGTTGTTGGAGGGGAAGGAGACCACACCGGCAGCGCCCCGCCGGAGTTTTCCCCCTCCAATCTTCAGCTCCAGGTCTCTGTTTCGTGGTTTCTGTGTTTCGTCGGCGCTCCCTTTCGCGAAAGCCCTGTGGGGTCTATATATAGTCGTTTTTAGGTCAAGACGAATCTTCGGGAAGAAAGATCGACGGCAGCGGAGGCCCGAGGGCCATTTTGGTGGGTCCCACGTGGTCAGGGAATCTGGCCGCGTGGGCCCACCCCTTTCGGCCTTCTGGTCTCCGTTTTTTCGATTCCTTTGCGCCTACGTTTCGTTCCTTCCAAAAAAATGATCCTCGTAAAATCTCAGGTCATTTGGACGTCGTTTGGGTCCCTGAAACATCAAAATATAGAAAAAGAGGTTTTCTGACAGCGCAAGGTTAATTCCAGAAAAATGGGGAAGTTGTTAATTATCCCCAAAACTCAATATAAATCATGAATATAACCCTTATATGATGCAAATAACATGGAATAACATGTAATAAAATGTAAAGTTCATGTATGCATTTTACATGCATCAGCAAGGCATTTGATTTCTTTGTTTTCTCCCTTCTGGGCGTAACTTATGTTTCTCCATTGTAGCTGAGTGTGCAGGGTTCAGTAGTACAGCAACTGACCCTCAAATATCATTTCTTTTTAAGTTTGGCAAGGAGCTCTTGTAAATAGTACCTACTCTCTTCCTTCCAATTTAGATGACTTGCTATCCACCAAATATGGATGTATTGAGACATGTTACATGTATAGATACATCCACATGTGGTGGATAACAAGTCACCTAATTTGGAACGGAGGGAGTACCACTTATGAACAGGTTCTAACCGACGACTTTTATGCTACTCGATGATAGATTTAAGCAGTTAATTTCACGCCTCAAACCAGTGGCGGAGCTATGTAGCAGTCAGGGGGCCATCCCCCCCTCCCCTCCCCCAGCCCACGAATTTTTTGCTAAAAATCATTGCATTTTGGCCCTTGTATCCAAAACGGTGATATTTAGCCTATTTGCCCCCCCCCCCCCCCCCCCCCAATTCTAGCCTAGCAAGCCTCTATGACCCATTTGTCCCCCACCCCCAATGAGTTCGGCCCAAGCTCCGCCATTGCTCAAACTAAGCTAGACAAGCAGGGGACAAAGGAATAAGTGGATGTTGTTTCGTCCCTTCCCAATCTTCGGATTTCTGCTTAAGTTTGTTTGTTTTCAGTATCCTCGTTCCCTCTTTGTCCTACTTGCTACACACTAAAAAATTTACTTCCTGGCGAAACCAAAACCAGTTCTCACTAATTTCGTTTCACAGCCACATGTAGAGCATCTCCAACAGGCGCACTATGCCTTGGCGTGCTAAATTTTTTACAACGCCAAATTAGCGGTTTAGCGCGCGAAATCGGTGGAGAGGTTTTCCAGATGCACAAAAATATAAGGCGCAACCTGCAGCAGTTTAACAAACGCGCTAAAATACAGCACCACAAACATGTTTATTAGCACATGTATAACAAACAGGTCCCTGACTCTTACAAAAAGGACCCTACAAATGTTTTACGAAAAGCAATTGGGTCACTGTAAAATGTCACCCAATGGCCACTGACCGCTCGCCGTTGCTGATGGCGGGGACGCCTTTATGTGGCTCGGCCTGGCCGCCACCACCCTGAATGCCTCGAGCTCGAGGACCGCGGACAAGGCAATGGTGGACATGGAGGAGGGAGCCAGGGAGCGGCGAAGGCGGGAGACAGGGCGGCGGAGGCAGCTCCGCCCCGTGCGCGCTATCTGTGGCCAGCGGAAGATTCCGTGTCGTTTTCCTTCGCGCGTTGTCTTCAGATGGTCCAGCGCGTTGTACGCCGCACACCAAATATGCTGCGTGTGATGCAGCAATTGCTAGCGCGCACGCTGAAGTTTACAGCATCTGTTGGAGCAACATTTTTATCCAGCCGCGCCCAAAAATGACGGTTTTTAGCGCGCCACGCTAATTTGCGGCCTATGTTGAAGATGCTCTTAGATTCCACTAGCTGCGCACGAACAAGGCTGGAAACGTACGCGTCGCATCTTTCGCAGCCACCTTCGGTAGGTTGCCTGCAATCCCTGTACGCATCTTTCGCAGCCACCTTCGGTAGGTTGCCTGCAATCCCTGTACGCCAGCCAAGAATGGCATTGCCGATCAGAACGTTCATCCTTGGAGAACGCACACCTCGCCAAGAAAAAAAATTAAGTCCTGACCACACTAAAGTAGAGTGGCGTCACAACTTGCCCAACCGAGCTGAAGCTCTCTATAAAACCGCACACATGCATTCGTCCACCACAAGCTCACGCACACCAACAATGACTTCCACGATCTCCATCCTCTTGCACTCTTCCCTGCTAGTTCTCCTCCTTGTTCAGCCCGCACACCCATCCGGCCATCCACCATCCTTCGAGCTCGCACACCTACATCGTCCAACTTCCATGGTGGCCGCCCGCTCCCCTCGTGCCACCACGAACTCCTCCAGCCGCCTCCTACACACGTACGACACGGTGATGCACGGTTTTTTTGCCGTTCGCCTCACCGCCGACGAAGCCCGGCGCATGTCGAGCACCCCTGGCGTGTCCGGCGTGTACAAGGACAGAGCGTACTACACCCAGACGACCAGATCGCCCTGGTTCATTGGACTCCACGAGGACTACGGCGCCTGGCCGGGCGCAGATTTCGGCGACGGCATCATCACCGGCTTCATTGACTCCGGCATCTGGCCGGAGAGCGCCAGCTTCGACGACACCGGGCTCGGCCCCGTGCGGTCCACCCGGAAGGGCACGTGCGTCGATGCCAAGGGCTTCAAGTTCAACGCCAGCGTGTGCAACAACAAGCTGGTCGGTGCCAAGGTATTTGCCGCCGAGCCGGACGGCGCCCTCACCCCAAGGGACAAGGTCGGACACGGAACCCACGTGTCCGGGACAGCCGCCGGATCAGAGGTACGTGACGCCAGCCTGTTCGGGTTCTCGCGCGGGAACGCTCGGGGCGTGGCGTCCAAAGCACGGATCGCTATGTACAAGGCGTGCAACACGGAGACATGTGCTGGGTCCAGCGTTGCCGCGGCGATCGACGCCGCGGTACGCGACGGCGTCGACATCCTCTGCATGTCCGTCGGAGGCCTGGCGGCTGGCGAACCCTCCCTTCTACGACGACGTCGTCGCCGTCGCCATGTTCGGCGCTGATCGCAGGGGCGTCTTCGTCGTCCTCGGGGGCGGCAACCGCGGGCCGGAGCCATCGACCGTGGTCAATGTGGCGCCGTGGATGACCACGGTCGGCGCCGCGACCATGGACCGCGTGTTCCCGACGACGCTCAGGCTCGGCAACGGGGTGGTGATCACAGGCCAGTCCCTGTACGCCAGGAAGGTCAACGGCACGGGCATGTTACCGCTCGTGCACACTTCCTGCGGCGAGGATGACCTGACGCCCGACAGCATCACGGGAAAGGTCGCGGTGCAATAAAGGTAGCAATAAAGGTAACAATAATGCTACACTTACGGAAAGGTCGTGGTGCATGTACGCGCAGAGCGCCGGTGGAGTCGGCATAGTCGGCGTGGAAGCACCGAATGGTTCCCGGAGGCGGTCCGCGGGCAGATTTTCACTCTCCCCGGCATCACCCTCAGCTCCACCGGGCGGAAGAAGCTGGACGCCTACATGTCAAGCGTGCCGTACCCGGTGGCCTCGTTCGGCTTCTCGTGCGTCACGGTGACCAGCGAAGAGAACCGGGTAAGGGCCGTTGGTGGCGGGGTTCTCATCGCGTGGCCCCAACTCGGTGGTCCCCGAGAGCATGAAGCCTGACCTCGTCGCGCCGGGCGTGAACATCCTCGCCGCCTGGTCCGGCGACGCTGCTTTGTCGCACAACGACGTCGACCTGAGGAGAGCGGAGTTCAACATATTGTCAGGCACGTCCATGGCGTGCCCGCACGTCGCCGCCATGATCAAGAAGGTGCACGGCGACTGGTCGCCGGCCAGGGTGCGGTCGGCGTTGCTGACGAGTGCCAACAGATTGGACAACATGCAAAACGCTATACAGGACAAAGGCCGCGACGTCGGGGATGCAACACCACTGGCGGCCGGGGCCGGGATCGTCCTTCCGGCGCTGGCGATGGACCCGGGCCTGGTGTACGACGCCGGGACGCACGAATACGTCGATTTCCTCTGCTCCCTCAACTACACGGCGATACAGATGCGCCGTTTTGTACCTGAGATAACAAAATGCAGGAGGGCGCTCATCGTAATTGGTGTTTAAGCCCAAAAATAATACGTACTAGTCCATGAAGTATACACACTGAAGCCCACCTGGTACTAAACACAGCCCATCTGACCATTTCACGGGAGGCCATAGGGCTGGTATTTTCATCTCGGACGCGATCAATTCTCCCCGCTCTTCTCGCCAACAAACACAACGCACGCAACACACTCGCGCACAGACGCGCCAACACACGCGCACCCGGGTTCGCCATGGACCCGAGCGGCACACGCCACGCCATGCACGGACCCGACATGGGCACGCTCACGCCGGTCCTCCGTGCACGCCATGGCTTATGCCAACACACTCCCCCTAAGCCATGGCCTAGTACAGGTTCAGATTGATGTCGGCGTCGCAGAGCAGCGCCTTCCGGCTTCTTCTCCTCCTCCTGCTTCTTCTTGCGCTTCCTACAGTCGTGGGCGAAGTGGCCACGGATGCCACAGTTGTGGCACTTGCCACGCCTGCCCCAGTCCGTGCCCGCGCTGCTCCCTGCGTCGTCGTTGTCGTAGCCGCCACCGCGTGCTCAACGCCTCTCCTCCCACTGCGCCGCCGTGAGCAGCAGTTGGTCCCCACGACGCTCGCCGCCAACAGCCGCCTTGCGCCGCTCCGACCGCTCCTGGAACGCTTTCAGCCGCCCGAGCACCTCGTCGAAGCACACCGTCTCGACGTTGCAGAACTGCTCGATGCCGGCCATCGCCGTGTACAGGGCGTCAGGCACGGTGTCGAGCAGCTTCTTCACCATCTCGGCATCGCCGAGCGTCGCACCGAGGCTCGCAAACCTCGCCGACATGCCGCTGATCTTGCGCGCGCAGACGTCCAGCGCCTCGCCGTCCGCCATGATCAGCCAGTCGAAGTCGCCACAGAGCGTGGACAGCCGGGCCGCCCTGACGCGATTTGCACCGACGAATCGCGCCTTGAGGCTTGCCCACACCTCCGCCGCCGTCTTCTTCGACGACACCTGCAGCAGGATGTCCTCCGTGAGTGCACCGAGCAGGTATGCCCTCGCCGTCTTGTTCTTCTTCGGATCGACCGCCGCCGTCGAGTCCGCCGGAACCACCGCCTCCCAGATGCCCTGCGCATCGAGGTTGGCCTCGACCTTTATCGCCCAGACGGTGTAGTTGTCGCCGTTCAGCACCGGACAGGAGAGCGGCACCGCGCTCCCCCTAGCGCCACCGTGCGGAACCAACGCCATCGCCTCGCCTCGCTCTGATACCACTTGTTGGAGCCAAGTGAATACAGAGAGATAAAAAGGCCCCGGCGTTCGTCGCCGGGGCGGGGCGTCCGTCGCCGCGGGTGTTCGTCGCCCAGCAAAATTCGTCCCCTCGTGTTCATGTGATTGTTCGTCGATCCTTGGTTCCAACACTACCCTAAACGTCTTTGTTGTTAGTTCAATCTATACTCTGTATACTATGTAAGAGCTAATTGGGTAAATAACACAACACAACATTAGATCGTGCATAATTGGGAAAAGACTACACTTTTAAACGTGGCTCAAAATATGAGTTAATTGGTACTCCCTAAAATTACTTTGTACCCTTATATCGTACCGATGTTGATATTGTTGGTTTTGTTAGACTTCTACTACTCAAGGCTTGGAGAAATGGGTTTCTCTCATTTTAAAATATTGAAATTTTCTTGCAAAGGCCAGTTAACTATAAATATGGCTTACATGCTATGAGAAATTTTACATTGTCAACTCGCCCCCCATGCTCAATTCCTGGCTCCGCCCCTGCAACTACCCGACGCTCGTGGCGGTCTTCGACGGCCGCACCCCTGTCCGCACGCTGACAAGGATGGTGAACAAGGTGTCGGAGGAGCCCGAGACGTACAACGTGACCGTCGCTGCGCCGGAGGGGTTCAATGTGACTGTGACGCCTACGACACTGGTGTTCAAGGAGCAGAACGAGAAGAGGAGCTACACGGTGGAGTTCCAGAGCGAAGCGGTGAAGCCGGCCGGAGCATGGGAGTTCGGCCTCATCACTTGGGCGTCTCTCGTCTCTCGAGCACAAGGTGCATAGCGCAGTTGGCTTAATGTGGAAGTAGTGGTCGCTTGTAATGCAATGTACTGCTCGATCGTGGAGCAAAGAACTGGAGTAGATGGTTGGTAAAACTGTGAAAGCGCTAGTCGCTTTGGCGTCCACGTGCTTGAAATTGTGATCAGTAATGGATGTGCAATATGTTTGGCATGCAAGCTATTCTTCATGTTTTTCCACTCTTTTTTGTTAAGAACAGGAAGATGAATTCTTGTTCTCTACTTCTCCCGTCCCCCAAGCCCCATAGAGGCATAGTATTACTAACTATATAAAAGATGGTCCGTTTCTCGGCCTATCAGCGATCGTGTTACTGTAGATTCTACAGTGTTGAACAGTACCCGTGGTGATTTTGCAAAAAACACCCTCCACTTTCCGGAAATTACGAACCGGTCCCCATGTATATTAGGCATCTCCTAACCCTAGATGCCTTATCCCCACGCTCCACTTCCCCTCTCTCTCTCTCACACAGCGGCGGCGGCGGCGGCGGTGGCCACGCTCCGGCCGCTCGCCATGCCGCCGCGCCGGCCGCGCTACCTGGGCGCCGCAGCGACCGGCCGGGGGGAGCAGACAGGGACGGGCGCCGCGCTGCCACCACTTCGACGCGATGTCAAGCAGGCAATCCCGCGTCCCGCCGCCGGCCCGTCCCCGGCCCGTCCCCGCTCCTCCAGGGGTGGCGCGAGGGCGCATCTCACCACGGGCGAGCGCTTGCCGGCGCGGCCGCGCGCGAGCTCCGTCCGGCGCGGGCGCGGGCCAGCACGGGCGGCCTCCGGCCGGCGCGGGCGCGGGCGATCTCTGGCTGGCATGGGGGGAGGTCCAGCGGCGCGGCCGCGGGCCAGCACGGGCGACCTTCGGCCGGCGCGGACGTGTGCGATCTCTGGCCGGCACAGGGGAGGTCCGGCGACACGGTGCGGGCGCAGGCCAGCAACGGCAAGCTCCTGCCGGCGCGGGTGGGTGAGCTCCGGCCGGCGTCTGCCTGCCGTCGCCGCCACTCACCTCTGCCCCTCCCGCCTCTTCTCTTCCACGGCGACGTGCTCGCGCCGCTGCTGCGCGTGGCCTCTCCATCCTCCTCCAGCGCTTCACGGGCAGGGCAGTCACCGGCTCACCGCCGCCGACCACGCGTCGTAGAGCACGGGCCGCCTAGCGTCCTGCCATCGCCGGAAGAAGCGGCTGGTGTGGCGCCACCGAGGAGGTTCGGTGGGCCGTGGTTGATGCAGTGGCCATCGTTGCCTCCAAGCCCGTCCTCGATTCCAGGTGCGTTCTCTCTCTCTGAAGCAGCAAGGTTCAACAGAGGAACACTTCCGAGCCCAGGCTACCCTGGATGCCCCTGATTTTGTTTGATCTTTTTCTGTAGTTTCATTTTTTCAATTGGATGAGAAATTGGTGAAGTCATACGGCAGATCAGCTAGAAGCTGCAACAAGCACGCATCATCAAGTTCTCCGTCCGGCCGGCCGTCCTCCAGTTCATACAAATATACAATATAATGGTAGGATCTCATTTACTAGCATCTAGATCTCGTGATTGTTTTTTTTCTCCTACCGAACTAGCTGAGTGTTTACTTCCAGGTTCTGGCCATGCAGCATGGCGAATTTTGCTGTGACTTTTGGTGCCATTTCCATATCTTCTTCTGAATCTCCAAAATATGCTAGGATCTAGCTTTCCTATATAATACATGCTTTTATAAATAGTGTTCCATATAAGTATCTTTCGACTAGAGATATGGCCACTAAGACATGAGCAAATTAAAATATTATTATTTGCAAGTAAACAGATTGGACATACTTACTTACAGGTGCAGTTGATTCGTTAATCTATGCTCGGCTTGTGTATCTATTGTACATATATTATTTACTGTTTATTGATCAGTTGTATGAATGCTGAACTTCTGATTCTTTTTCCTTAGTGCTTGTGGTCAAGATATGGCTGAATGTAATCTTCCGTTGGTGTGGCACCAAATGCCTGGATTTGGATGTGAGGAAATACTTACGCAACAGCCACCATTTGTCCACAAATAAAGTACGTTCCTCTCATGCTCAATTTGATGACTTTCACCTTCATTCCCTTTTATTTTCTAGAGGCGGAAAAACATGCTCATTCCTAGACCATCTTCAGTTGCTTCAGATCTGGATTGTTTTTCTACACATTTTATTGTCAAGTCTAACCACTTGGTACTCTTTATTCTGTATGTTCACCATTTTGTTTCAGATATTTAGATATTGAATTTATTCATATATTACAACCTGGTGTCCCTTGAAAGTATATCTTGATCATAGTGACAATGTAGCTATGTGGTTATAGGCCGGTTATTTATTTCTCTTTGAAAATGAGGATCATATGTCCTTGCCTTAAAAGGAAGCAGTTCCATCTTTTCTTTTGTTTGTTGGTGCATATCTACCTCTTTTTGTTCACCAAAATTCGCCACTCGTGGCAAGCTTCTAGAATTAAGAAAATGCTTACCACTTTGGCTTGGAAAGTAGCTAAGTTGGTGTTGTACACATTCTGATTTGGCGCCTGAAAAGTAGCCAAGTTGGTGTTGTACACATTCTGGTTGGGTGTGTATATTAGGGAAATCTCCAGCTCTATTGCTTTGTTCTGAGATGCAATAGAGTAAACTTTTGCTGAAAATAGTGAACTCAGTCCTGAACTTGCAATAATTATACGTAATGTTAATTTCTCTTCATGGTATTGTTATGCTTTAGATGATTGCAGCTTATGTCACCATTTCTATATTTAATTACTTGGTATCTTTAATTTAGGGGCATCCAATTAAATATTTCAGCGGGCAATTATTATTATTTTCGCTTTCTTTTTTCAACTTTATTTACTTGGTTATAGAACAACACATATATCCTAGAGTTACAATGATGATCAGAATGCCTGGAGAATACCTGGAGAGAAGAATGAAAAAGCAGTTCTAGAGAAGAGACCGAAGAAAAGAAGATCAATACATATTGAGTTACATATATTTAAGTTGGATACCTTATTGCCATTTTAGACATTCCTTCAAGCTACAGTTTCAGATGACCAGTACTTAGTCCATGCTGAGCGAATGTGACTTCATATATTTTTTCCTTTTGCACACACAATTATTTGTTTGCTTGAGCTACAGTTTCAGATGACCAGTACTTAGTCCATACTGAGCAAGAAATCTATATCTGTTTATTCCCATCCTGTAGTCCATTGAGGATAGGGCAGTAGATAGTTTTCAAGCATCTTTTTTTTTTGACTTGGAGCTCCAACCAATCTGCACTTTGCTAGCCCCCTCTATGTCCGAACCTAATTCAATCCTAGCTTGTGCTACTCTGAACTGGGTCAATAGGTTCAGCTAGATGAAGTACTCTAGCTGATTCCTTAAGACACTAATCTTTTACTGAAATTTTGGGCTGGTCCGTCTGTCCGTAATCACTAATTAGTCTCTAAATATAAGTTGTGGAATATGTGCAAGCTTTCCATAGAGTATTTAATTGTGCAATTTGGTTGGACGCTGTGCTTTTAGTACTCAATTTATTGTACTGTCTAGATATGACTTTTTTTTTGTTGCACGCATTGATCTTTTGTGTAAAGCTAGGCATTTTTAAGCATGAAATGGTGTTTCCTTCATACGAATTTTGTTGTACTGAGAAAACCATGATTATGTCTCTTTTTGCAGGCATTGAGCTGATCAGCCCAACATCGATCCGATTGAATATGTGCAAGCTTTCCATAGAGTATTTAATTGTGCAATTTGGTTGGACGCTGTGCTTTTAGTACTCAATTTATTGTACTGTCTAAATATGATTTTTTTTTGTTGCACGCATTGATCTTTTGTGTAAAGCTAGGCATTTTTAAGCATGAAATGGTGTTTCCTTCATACAAATTTTGTTGTACTGAGAAAACCATGATTATGTCTCTTTTTGCAGGCATTGAGCTGATCAGCCCAACATCGATCCGATTGAATATATGCAAGCTTTCCATAGAGTATTTAATTGTGCAATTTGGTTGGACGCTGTGCTTTTAGTACTCAATTTATTGTACTGTCTAGGTATGATTTTTTTGTTGCACGCATTGATCTTTTGTGTAAAGCTAGGCATTTTTAAGCATGAAACGGTGTTTCCTTCATATGAATTTTGTTGTACTGAGATAACCATGATTATGTCTCTTTTTGCAGGCATTGAGCTGATCAGCCCAACATCGATCCGATTGAACTTCTGACTCCTCGCTCTTCGCCCCTGCCCCTGCCCCTTCACCCAAACCCCCTTATGCCCAGACCAACCAGCGACATTGTAAAGGCTAATATTGCCCGCAACATCATGATTACAGTCTGCTCGGGTTATGAACTAAAGTTTTCTTATCAAAATATGAAGGATCCCGTGTAAGTAGAATTACATTTTTCACCGCTTCACTAACAAGATCCTTATCTCTTTGTGGCTGTCATGTGATGCTTATAAAACAATTTAATAGCATTCCAATTTGGTACCTATCCATAACAAAATAAAAACCTGTTTGAACATTCCAATTTGGTCAACATTTTGTTTAACAGAAAAAAATTTACAAAAAAAATCACCAAGGGCGTGGCGTGACGCCACGCCAAATTCAACTAGTATCATCTCTATATTCCTTCTCCAAGCAGTTCAAATCGGCCAAATTAGGTTATCCGTATTTACACCACGCATTTTACGAAGCTGCAACTCCAATTTGTGATCGTGGCCATAGATCATGGAGTCGTCTGCCAATGTGGACACTGTCCGTGGAGCATCAAATCGATCAAGATATGTAAAAAACGGAGGCATTGAGTGTTTGAAACTTTGAATCCTCTTGCTATGGAACGACAAGAAAATCACCTTAGATTGTTGAATTTCCATGGATTGCCTATTTGCTTCCAAATATACCGACTGGGAGATTTATATATTTTCTCTTGTGGCTACACATACGCATTAATTGAAATGCATTGCTTTGTTTGTTACTTATCACCCTTTAAAAACGCATTTACTAGCGCTTAGACGCAGACGTAGCGTCAGGATTCGTGTTGCGCGGTTTTGGCCTTTTGGGCCTTTTTTATTTTCCCTTTTCTTTTTTCTTCTATGTTTTTCTTTTTCATTTTATTTTTATTTTATGTGTTCTTTTCCTTTTTAAAATTCTATTTTTTACCTTTTTATGATTTTTAAATTTTTCATTTTTAAATGCTTAAATTTGAAAATTGTTCAAATCTAAAAATTATGCAGATTTGAAAATTATTCATTTAAAAAATGTTCAAATCAAAAAAATTGTTCATATTTGAAAATTGTTAAAATTGTACATATTCGAAAATTATTCATTAAAAAAATTGTTTAAAAACGTTCAGACATAGAAAACTGTTCGAATTGAAAAAATTGTCCTAGGGGTGACGTTAGGCGACTGAGATCTAACTAAATCTTAGTCGCCTGTGTCCTAGGCGCGCGCTTAAAAAAACCCTTTTAGATAGTTTTGATCCAAGATAAAAACCATGGATGCATATCGTAGAATACTTGTATGTGATTGCTTGGTAGTACAAATATTGGCCCACCCTTGTTTTGCGCCACGCTCCGCCAAGGGGATCCCTTGTGGCATCCGTACAAATCTAAAAACCGTATATTATTAGGAGTTAATTTATTAACTATAAATTCATATTGTGTTGTCGTCCTATCTATTGATAACCATCATACAAGCTTTTTAATATTTCCAAAAAAAAAGGTTGCAGGTTTAATGTTCTCTAAAAGAAGATACATTAAAAGGTACGATTTAAATTGAGTAAAAACGGTGATCATGCAATTAAATGGATAGAAATAAATGTTGGAAGCCTCACCTTCAATATAAACCTAAGAGAACTTAGATCTTGAAGAAACAGCGACTGAAAGACATTTCCTAACCTTAGAAGTCAAACACTAGATCGACCCCATGAAATTTTTCCTCTTACTTCTCCAACTTCTCGCCATCTTTCTCAACTGCACCCCCAGTTATGCTGCCGAACTGGTCTATGACACAGATGGTAAGGAGCCAAGTAGCAAGCAAAACTACTACATTCTCCCAGCCAAACGTGTGAGTGGGGGTGGCCTTACAGCAATCCCAACTGGACGACTGTGTCTACATTTCGTGCTTCAGGAGCGCAACACAACTCTCCTGGGTACCCCCATGCGGCTTACGCCATTGCCGCGGAAAAAATCGACTAAGGAGCCTATCCGGCTCTCGAGCAACATCCGGATCGAGTTCCACGACCTGATAGTTTCTGCGCAACAAGGCTAGACTGGCACCTCACCGACCGTTCCCCAGAGACATTACCAGGAAGGCGCCAGCAATTGGCTGCTGGCAACCAAGACGGCGGAAGGTCGTTCGCTACGTTTCGAATCGAGAAACATGGCGCGAACGTGATGGGATACAAGATAGTGGTGTGTGCCGAGAAAGAGCCGTGTAAAGATCTGGGTTTGTATGCTTCTAAGAATAAGACTTGGTTGGCTGTGAGCGATGAGCCGTTCATGGTTGTGTTTGTGAGACAAACATCAAATTATTAGTAGTGATGTGTACAAACTCATGTTATGTACTATCATGCACAAATTTCAATAAAGCAGAGTACTTTGTAGTGAAATCTCATGATGACTTTGCCTTGGAAACTTTTTCATAGTATAATGGCGACCGGCGACCCTCTAGCTAGATCCAATACATTGATGCACAGTGGCTACAAATTCAATTTCAAAAAAGGTATAAAGAGTCTTGCATCCTTGCCAGGCGATGCGCAAGCGGCAAGTCCTGAGGTGTACGTGAGCGGAAGCAACTGCGACGAGCCCCCCTACGCGCGTGTGGCGTCCCAGCCAGGAAACGTCGGGCGTCTTGAGGAGGGTGCGTGGTGCAGCGCTGTGATGGCGGCGTGGCTCATCGGCGAAGGAACGGCAGGTTCGGCGCCCCCACGGCCCACGCATGACAGCGAGCCACAAGGCACTATGGAAAGGTCACGGTTGCAAAAGAAAATTATTTAGGGGGACTTTGTAAATTAACGGCACGTGTAATCACCAAGATGTTTTGGCTGCACCTGAATTTGGTCCGACCCAATTTTCAAATTCTTGTACTCCCATTGATTGTTTGCATGGGTGATATGTCTCAAACATCAAAACAATGGGCGCTCAATGGGTACATGTGACTTGCGAATACTCACAAATAAACTTGTCCGATCCCTATCCATTATCCCAAAATGAACAATGCATGCACCATGGCAGAGGAGAAAGGACGCACACCAATAAAGATGCAGCGTAAATGGCACAATAACCGTGCCATTCTAAAGCAGCAATATTTCATGAGTCGGATAAAACCAATGACATAATATAGTTATGCATGGTCAAACAATGACCAGACCTCAAACTTTATTAAATGCACAAACGAAACCCTACCATTCGAGTAATCTAGTATTGCCATATAACAACAGGCCCCAGGTACAATATGCTGAACAATGTACACATATAGGCATATATCCAAGGAATGCTATTTCCATCTTCTCAATTCTCTACTTGTGTGATGGAATGATAGAATCAAGGTCACAATCCAGGCAGACAAATAACAGCAAGTCGCCAGGAAAAATGGCGTGCCGCAACAGGCAAAGGTCCATGGTATCTGTACTCACATTGTCTGCGAAAACTTGTAGTGCACTAATATACAGATTTCCAGCTTACAACAATTCACCTCCTAGGAAGCAGCTACTGAAACAGGCATGTGCGCAAGGACATGAAGCTTCCTTTCGGTGCACCATGTGCACAAAAATGCTGATACAGCATATACTCCGGTAAGAAAGATATTTGCAACAAGGACAGTTTGACTGGGATTCAGGGCATGAGTGGAGTAAGTTGTTTGCTGAAAAGATCCCCAAGTGCCCCACGAACATCCATCTGAAGAATAGGCACACGTTAAATTTCTAGGACTAATGTACTTGTATATATTTAACACCAGAAACCATACATACCTGATCACAGCAGATAAGTTTGGTAATTAATGGATAGAACTCTCGTAGGTGCTTCTTGAATATCTGAGCATCCATGATACACATTCCATTCAAAACCTGAAATGCAAAAAACAACATGAAATGTCGGAGCACAAATTTCTTCACACAAGGATGAGAAACTCTACAAACTACCGATGTTTATCAGAATCCAGATGTAGTATACCTTGATAATAACAGGTGCACGTAGGTCAAGTACACGGTGTATGTCCGCACTAGCAGTTTCCCCAGTGCTTGGCTGGAGATCAGACGCCTCCTTTAAAATCTGACCGCAAAAGGAAACAAGCTTCCCTTCTGCTAGGTTCTTGAGCTTTTCTTGTTCATCAGATTCTACACTAACTCCATTTGTTTCCTCAGCTGAGCCATTGTCCACTGTTGATTTGTGTAGAATCTCCAAATAAATAGTAGTTCCCGCTAGTTCCTGACGAAGAAGATTTAGTGGCGGCCTACACAAAATCAAGTTACAGATGTTAGAAACATTAATCTGGAAAGCGAATATACATATCTGTAGTATCCAAGAATTACCTTTCTGGTGGTATATGGTGCATCCTTGTCCGAAGATTCGACGGTGAGTTATATGAAGAAGCAAATTCTAGGAGTGAGAGCAAGATATCCATAATTGCGATCTGTTGCGTGGCTTGCAGCTTGCTCCAATACCTCTTCTGCAAAGTTCATCCATTTAATATATCAGCAGAAGCAATGTCTGCACAAACATTTTGTGATTCAGACATAATATCCATCTACAAAGCATAAACTGTTTACCTGTATACTGTCAATAGCCCCGAGCAGCAGCAGTTGGGTGATGCATTTACTCCGAACAGTCTCCATCATAGGGTTTTCTTCCTCAGTCTTGTCAACTCCATCAGCATCAGCATCAGCATCAGGTGCCTAGATCAACAAGCCGGCACATTATATACATAGAAAATGTCACTTCGTACTTCTGATGTTCCAAACTCAGTGCACTAATGGTACCTACTACTAGCGTATTATACTTGAGTAGTTTTGTGCCCATTAGTGCACAGCAGCTTTATGGATGCCAGCTAAGCTAGCACAGATACGAGTTATGGCAGGTAAAAAACTAGTCACAGATGTCGTGCTAATATCAATTTAAAACGGACAGCATATCAGGAGCAGAGAGATTCACAAAAACAAACCTGATATTCTATTTGATACTGTATAATCAATATTTTATATAACTACATCTACCATCATTCGAATACCCAATGAACTAGGGTGTCCACAAGTTAAACCAAGCACAGGAATACACTTGGATTTATTTATATCTAGTATTCATTATGAGAATGTAGCAAGCGGCAGATGACTAGTGGCCTATGTGTAGAAGTACATGCAATATCTTAATGCCCAGATCATAGTGACTACTGACACCTAATCAATATGAGCTAGAGGGAAGAACATGTACCTTCGCAGGTGAGGATGGAGTAACATCGTCCATTTTTCCCTTTGATTTGGATGTAAGACTTCTGACCAAAAGATTACCCATCATATTACCCATAAATCTTTGTCCAAAGGTTTGACTCGGTGGGGAAACTGCAGCTTGTGCTCTTCCTGATGGTGATGGCAAACCTAGATAAAGAATATATTATGCAAATTTCAGTATTCCAAATCATATGAAAGTATTGTTTGGTGTACAAAACAGCAAATGGATTACTGTACCTTCTGAATTTTCCAGGTCAGTCTGTGGATTTGTTTCCTGATGACCTTCCTGTTCGCCATTATTACTTACCGATGCTTCTCCTTCCCTGCTATCATGATAACTACTTGCAAGAGCGTTGGTCTCTGATTCTCTTGAAAGTAATTGTTGATTGTTTGTCTTCTGAAATCCTAGTGAATTGAGGAGTTCGAGGGGTTGTGTTGTGTATGATGCATCCCTGAAAAGGTTATAGCAACATTAATATATGAAAGACAAAAAGGAGGAATATGTTTTAGTAGGAATAAAATTTAAGGAAATACCTAATACTCTTTAGAAGTGTTTCCCAATCACCATCGCTGAATTGATGGCCACCAACCTCTATTAGATGAACTAAAGCTCCAAGAGCAATTGAGACAACGGTTTGATCTGTTTTCTTGGCACACTCTAGAAGCAAACCCAGAAGAGGTGGAAGCATAAAGGACACTTCCTGAAAAATCACAATGAGATGATGACCAAGTAAACAACTTTCTAGATGGATCTCTTCTATGTGCAATACCAACTGAATAAATACCAAGTACCATGGGTCCAAAAAGAAGTAACAAGTAACAAAAGAGTTTGTTACCTTATAGAAAGTATTGAAAAGATTGCAGATTAACTGCAGAGAATGAATGCTAGTATCACGAAGCCAATCATCGCCAGAAGAAAGACCGTCCCTTCCAGCATGCCTTACATGATCAAATATAGGAAAGAGTACACGATGGAAAATGCTCTCCCAAAAAGGAGAGGAGAATTTATGTCCTCTCTCATTCAGCAGATCAAACAACACTTCAAGAGCACAATGTCTAACTTCTGGTCTGGAGTCTAAGGTCAGATCAGACAAGCCAGCCAGCATAGGAAACCAGTAATGCTCAGTCACATCAAAATTGGCCTCCGGGAGAACATCAAGAGGTTTAACAGAACCACCAGGAATGAACCCCTGTACAGAGAATTGAATGAGAGGGAAATAAGTCATTTCCATGAAAAAGAATGCAACAGAACTCAGGATGAACAGAGGATGCAAAAAAATTATTTGCTCAAAAGGATATTCATTATCCCAACCTCTGCCAAACGATCTTCACATATACGTAGGAGAGCAATAGCCTTCAAACTAATCCTAGGAGTGCATTTGTTGTTGGCAAAACCAATAAGGCAGTTAACACAATCCATGAAGCAATCACCAACAACTTGATCAAAATGTTCCAAGATGACTGCCAAGCACGTCCATTTAGTTACAAAATTAGGTCAAGAAAAAAAAACATTATTGTGAAAACATAAGTTGGGGAAAAACAATTATCTATATAGATTATTCTTTAAGTTACCTTGTTCGACGTTTTCAAAAGCACTTTCAACAATATGCTCGTTCTCATCATCAGCTGCCGCAGTGAATATCATAAACACACAGCGCCATCCTGACTTTATGCTACCAACTTTGGACTTGATCAACTGCACATTCATACAAGAAAATTAACTTGGAGCACCATTTGATATAAAAGCCCAAGATCATCAGATTTCATGGATTTGTCAAAAATATGCATAGGCATACCTGAACAATGCAGTCAACAATTAGACCACGATTTTTTCGCTGCGACTATTCCTCATTAAAATAACAAAAGGCTTCAGTATGTCATTCTGAATGTGAATTTGTTCAGCTCTGCACGTTCCAAGTACTTCATACCAAGCTGCCTCAGCGAGTCAATGGCATACATAGCAACTTTCTCGTCATGGTGGCTCCCAGCAGCAATAAAATGCTGCGCCAGCACAGACCATATTCTGGCCCACACCTACATGTACACATATATATTGTGAGTTATCAGCCAATGGTCGAATATTTTCATGGAACAACAAATAGCAGCTAGAATTCTGTCAGGAGTTCGAGAAAAGTTCTAACACTAAAAGATCCCTAGTGTTGCTGTGCTTACTGGCACTTCTAACAGATGATAGACTGGCCTCTACAAAGGCAGGCCAAAAAAAATGCTCCAGCAGGTACAAAAAAAATTGAGTACATGAAACACACGGAATCTTTTCCACTTTTTGCAAAGGTTTGGTGCTTAAAAGAGGTAACCACGGTTTGTTTAGCCTAACATAACTGGAAGAGATTGCTTTTCTGGTCACTTGCTAAGTGGGTCAAAACTATATGTTTCAAACATGTGTTTGTTTAAATAAAAATACTTGTTTTCCTTTCATCCATATTATTTATGAGCATCACTGCAGTAGACAATTACAATACTGCTGTGATGATATCATATTGTTCCAGCGCCACATGCCATGTTGTATTGCTGTGCATATTCAGTTTTCGGCACCCATTTTCGTTCACAGCAACTTGCACCCATTTTTTTCTCAGAAAAAATGCATTTCTTCCACTGCTAACGTGTGCATCTGGCATTTTGCCACTAGTTCACTGGAATTGCTCTGTTAACACTGCAACCATAAGCTATGGGACTTTCTTCCACTGGCAAATATTTTAAGGAAGGCCCGAACTGCTCCTAACTTTTTTTCTGAAGTCTGTTGTTTCTCCCCCCACCTATTCAGGATAACACACACCATTCACATGTTCTGACTCCTCAGATGCACGTCGTTTCCAGTGCACATATGTGGTGCAGCGGCACATGAGCTCGGCAAAGAGATAAATAAGTAGGTCTAAATTGCAGATTTGCTAAAAGAACAATAGGACATATAATGCAAAGAAGGATAGCAATACCATACCAAACGTATCCTGGCCATATTATAGTAGCTTATTTCAACAAGCTTTTGCAAGCTGAAGACACGTGCAGGTGTCTGTTTAAGTTCTTCTGCTGAAACACCACAAAGGGCATCGAAGAACTCAACAATGGAATCACTTGGTAGTTTTACACTGTTTACGAACACTTGTTCAGCAGGCTTCCCAGATAACTCTTTCAATGATTGAACTACAGAATCTCTTGATATTTGATTTGAACCCTGCATAACAGTTGCGGCCATTGACGGACTTGAAGTGATATACTCGAGTCTTGAGACACATTCTAAAACAGCATTCCAAGCATCTTGCACAGCATCCATATCTGTGTCAGCTAAAGCAAGGAGAGTTCGCAATGCCTCAACATTTTTACTACGCATGTCCTTGGGAGCATGCAGATGTGTAAACCTGCAAAAGGTTAACAAAATGAAAAAAGAAAGAAAGAAACAGCATAAATTCATAAGTAGAAAGGGTAATTTACTTACCTCACTAAGGATGTCAAGAAAGCATAGCGCATGGTGTCCATCCCAAGAACACGAGTAAGGTGGATGCCAGCCTTAAACCCTTCCATGCACAATACAACCCTAGGCTTGCTGTCACCTTCCTCCATGGTTACAGAAAATGTTGCAAGCAAAGGCCATCCTACGGCCTCGAGCATTGGTCTAACAAGCTCAACCTGCTGAGCAACATGAAAAACACCTTTCTTCTGTTTCTGGTTTTTGAAAACTGCTTGAGTCTGCTTAATAATTTTTTCACTTTCTGCCTTCGTATCACTTGCTGACTTCAGCCTTGGGAGAGCTAAATTGAGGATATTGACGAGGCGACCTTTTTCTTCTATTTCAGGTCTGGTTTTTGCATTAAGGAGATCATCTTTCATCTTTATCTCTTCCTTGATAATTGAATCATAAATTTCCTCTAAGAGCTCCTTCGGGGCACATTCCTCTTCATCACTCACAGTGTTCAAACGTACGAAATCCGATTTCGACATCTTAGGCCACACCATTGGATTATGTGCATCAGTATTTAACATTATAACAGCATAAGCAAGAATATAAGCAGTATCCGCATTTTTAAAAAGCCCAGGGTTATCAGCACAGTACCTGCAAGTAATCATATAAGTATTTGAGGATCACAGTACAAAATGTCAAAGAAAAAATAACTGTATTAAATTCTATAACTGCATACCGCTCAGCAAACTTTTCCATTATGCGATCAATCTTCTGTGCCTCCCCAGGAAGGCGAAATCCATCAAGGAACTCACGAATTGCAGCATCAAACTTCAACCCTGAAAACTTCATGGAATCAACATAAGCATGCATCACAGCAAGGGGGAACTCCTCATGCTGTCCCAAATATTCACCAATCATAACCTGCAGAGTTTTTAAAAAGTAGTGATTAGCCCCATCGCTCTGACCAATGACTGCAACTTCACGACGATCATTAAATTCCTTAAAATCACCTTATTCAAGCTGGAATTGCTCTTGAGAAATTGAGCTACAGATGATGCCTTATTTTCAATCAACTTATTTGACAACAAATACTCGACCCCTTTTGCTGGCTTGCGATTAAACTGCAATACAGATGGGGGAAAGGGGCCAGTTACAATCAGTAGTGCAGCGAGAAAAAACTAGGATAACTAGTTGCTACAAATATGTACATGTATTTGACAGCATTCATGAGGTAAAGGAAGCATCTTCATTGCAGAATAAAACAATAAAAACAGCGAGCCTCCCACCTCTGAAATTGCAGCCTCCATTGTTGACTTGTGGGCTTTAGCTTTCTCAAACTGATTGCGACCATCCTCTTGGACCTTCGTCTCATCAGTTGCCAAGCTCCTTGCAGAAGCATCATCTTCATGAGATTCAACAATGTTCCCCTGATTTGAGGAATCTCTTCGAGCTTGCTCCCAATCAACCAATGACTTCAAAATACTCACCAAACACTGCGAATCGGATTTTCATCTGATATTAACATACAGAAGGAAAGGAGAATAAATTTTGAGTAATCGGAATAATAGTAACCTGAAGAGATGATCCTTTTACTGAAACTGTCTGAGATGCAGCAACAGCGGTACTATCAACACTTTGGGATCCATGGGCAATTCGTGAAAGAGCACTAACCTGATAGGACGTATATGAACAATCAGATATGTAGAACTCACAAGTCAACAAACTAGAAGATATGCCAGTCATGTATAGTTAGAAAACAATCCTCCTTGCACCTACCATGCGTTCAAAAAGGTTGGGCCCCTCAAGGTCACAATCATAATTTACAAACATATCTGCAAGCATTTGTGAATCTTTGCAGACTTTTTCCAGCATCCTGATTGACAAACAAGTCAAATATATATAGGCAACAAGATGATCAGCATCAGCAAAACCAATAAAAGACAAGATGATAAAATTGGATCAAACGCAGAGTATGTTTATGCATTACACATCAAGATGAAATTCCATAAAGAAAGAGGAATCACCTAAGAACACTGGACTTCTGACTGAGAGGGCTATCAGAGCTATCTAGAGACCTTAACACTATCAAAGGAAAGAAGACACCAATTTCTCCCTGCATATCATTTGAAAATAAAGAAGTCAAGATACTGGAAGAAATCTGATACTGCAAACAATGTCAGTTCTATTGTTGGCAATTTTACCTTTAGACTCTCTCTAAAACGAAGCAACAGAACTGAAAATATTCCACAAGCATACTGCCAAACAAGAAAGATGGTTTAACATGATAGAAGAATCTGCAAGTATAATCACGCCACAGGAGTATGCATCACACGGAACAAAAAAGTAATACAAAAAAGTACCTGAAAAACAACTGGAGATGAAGACACAGATGCCCGGAGAAGAGCGTAGGAAAGATATGCTTTAACTGAATCAATGAAGTGGAAATTTTTGGCAAACAAATCACTGACTCCTTCTAACAATCCCTGCAGGCAAAAGAGTCAGCAGATATCATCTAAACAAACAAAATCAAATATCAGCAATATCCGAGATGTAAACTAACCTGCAACAGTTCAAGTGACAGGAGCCTCGTCTTGGTAGCAACCTCGTCACTTTCTTCTTTCATGCTCATCTAAAAGGATGAGAGAAAAAGGTAAAAGATCCACAGGTGATACTCTAGTCAAGTCTTCTCCTTGCAGGGAATATTATAGCCAAGTCTGATCAAAGTAACATCAGGTAAACCATTCAACAAATATACTAACCTTGCAAAGAGTCCTGAAAAGCAATAGTGCGTCCCGCTGTATTATATTCATTGTGTCCAGGTCTATTCCACTGGAAAAGAGGGGGCAAGGGAAGCAAAGATAGTAAGTTACTGCAGCCTCTAACATGTCGCTTGAATGATAGGAGTCAGTGCTAAACACAAATTAAAGCTCAACAAACCCCGACACTTTTTTTCCATCTTCAAGTTCAACAGCCTTGTCAAGAACAGCCTCCAGCCCCTACAAATTGAAACATCATATTAGAGACAATTAATGAAAGGCAGGGATTATTTAAGAGGTCCTGAGAGAAGTAAGCAGCCTAATTTCATTACCTTAATATCTGCTCCTCCTGCAAGAGTCTGAAGTTCTTCAACGGATGTTGGAGATGCTTCTGAAGCCCGGTTTATGGACAACGCATCTCCAAGAGTAGTTTTTTCCTCGTATTGATTATCAGTGGATATTTCACCATTTTCTGAGTCTTTTATGCTAGATGAAGGCGCATCTTTAACTGCAGAACTCGCAGCTGGTACAGAAACCTGAGACGCAGAGAAAGAAAGATGAAACCGGGAAAAAACTTCAAAAAGACATTCTTCTTTCACATAATGCTAATATAAACTAGGGGAAATTTTTGCCTGCTCAGATTCCATCCTCCTGAATACAATGCTGATCATCTGTGTTAACATAGCTTTTGAGGTAGCCTGGTTCACAGGGCTCTTGCTGAAATATAAGCATATTTTAAGCATGTGTCGGAACCATGATACAGCAAACATGAGGAGGTTAATATAACAATCACCTGTTGAGAGCAATGTTATAGCATACCCTAATCACTCCAAGCAATGGTTCTCCGTGTACTGCACTCCGATAAACACTTCAAACTCAGTATTGTGTACAGCGTCACTAACTAATGTTACATATGGAAAACTAACTACAATCAGCAATGCTTACACCTCCAAGAAGAGGTAATAATTGGCTAGTGACTTCCATCATGTTTTTCTAGAGCTTTCTACAGTGACAGTTAAAGATCTTTTTAAATTCACCAAAGAAAATGTGTGAAAGCAACTTTTGGGGTTATATGTACACAAATTTAAGCTTCATGTCAGATTAGAGTGAAGAACAAAGAACTTTAAGAAAACGGTATGGCCAACACAGATCTAATACTTTAACACTTTTTCCTAGACCATACTATCATAGGTTACTGATGCTGTTCAGATGACCGCATTAGCTTCCAACATGCATAATGAACAGTGTTAAAGAGATGTAAAGAAAAGCTTAGCGAGACTGGAAGGTTACCTCTAAATCTATTTGAAGCAACAGCGTTGAGGAGCACTTTCAAGACCTGGAGAACAGTACTGTAACCCACATGTTAACTCACATAAGTACCTGTGCAGAAGTTTGAACTAATATTATATGAGGTTAATGTGGCACATACCTGTCAGAGGAGGTGTTATCAACACACCCACATACAATGTTCAGGATGTCAGTAAACAGTGGGGAATTTTTACCATCTTCTAGGCCAGGATCACCCTCTAGATGGTCATAAGCAATAAGTTTCTGGTATCAAAATGGAACAGCCCAATCAGAAAAGATTGCCCAACAAGTCTCATATGATATTGCAATGTAAATAGGATGGTACACGACGTTCACAATGCAAAGTTGGCAAAAAAGCATATTAGAGGAGTGACTAGAACTGCATGAGTATAAGAGCATCTCCAACAGCTGCCCCAAATTTCTTGTGGTGATGCAAAACCCGTTTTTGCATCACCGAGGGCCAAAAACGCTGCTCCAACAGCTGCCCTATACGCAAACAGTGATGCAAAAAATTTGGGGCTGCCCCAAATTGTTGCCCCATGTGATGCATATTTGCATCGTGCCCAGCCGTGCCGCATCGCATCCTGGGCAGCACGCGCACGACCAACTGCCGCACTGAACCTTCCCCTCCTGCTCCCGCGCCGGCGCTGCCCAATCGCCGTCGCTGCGGCCAATTCGCCATGTCCGACCCGTTTATGGCCTCTCCGGCCAACCCCTAAGGATTACAAGTCGATGAGTCGCAACTTGTCGCTGGGGTACCGACAAGTAGACAAGTCGCGCGACTAGTCATGACTAGTCGCAACTAGTCACGACTAGTCGAGGTTTTTGGTTTGTCACTGGGGTAGTGACAAGTAGACTAGTCGAGAGACTTGTCTTGACTTGTCCCTCCACCGATGAGTCGGACACTTCCGACACCGCCGCTGCCGCCGCCATGCCCCCACCCCCACCTAGGGTTTCCACCGTCAGCCGGCTATGTGGGCTGAACTTGAAGCCGGGCAAGCCGTTCACATTGCATCATTGTTGGGCTGAACTTCAACATGATGAGAAGTGGAAAAACCGTGGTGCACTCACTATTCCAAACAAGAATCCAAAAAGCTCGGTTGGAGAAGCTAAGATTATAGTTGGTGATGAAGATGACGATGCATCAAGTGGGGAGGAGGGGAAGAGAAGCCCTGCACCAACCAACTCGGTGGCTACTACCAAAAGGCCAACCGGAAGGAAGCAAGCAAAGGAAAAGGGCAAGAAGAATGGAGATGATGACATCAAAGAATCTTTGGAAGCCATGATAAATGTGAGAAAGGAGATGCAAGAGGAGAAGAAGCAAATGAGGCTACAACAAATGGAAGAAATGAAGGCATCCGAGGAGAGGAGGGCATTGGCCGAAGAGAGGAAGGCGGCGGCCGAGGAGAAGAAGGCCGAGGTTGAAGAGAGAAAGGTGGCTAAGGAAAAGGAAAAGGAAGAGGAACACAAGTTGATGTTCATGGATACTAGCAACATGGATGCAAAGCAAAAGGCTTATGTTGAGCTTTGCAGAGATCAATTGTTGATGAAGAAATATATGGCAATGGGCTCAATCATGAATGCCATGGGAGGAGGTGGCATGGAAGGAGGCATGGGCTCATACATGAATGCCATGGGAGGAGGGATGAGCTCATACATGAATGCCATGGGAGGAGGTGCCATGGGTGGCATGCCCGGCTATGTGGGTGCCATGGGTGGCATGTGAAGCTACATGGGAGGAGCTGGTGCCATGGGTGGCATGCCCGGCTATGTGGGTGCTATGGGTGGCATGGGAAGCTACATGTGAGGCATTGGAGGTGGTGGAGGTGGCCGAGGTGGTGGAGGTGGTGACATTGAAGAAGGAGGCATGGGAGGTGGTAGCGGTGGCCGAGGTGGTGGCGGCATGGGAGGAGACATCAACGCTCCCATGGATACAACGAATGTTGATGTCCAAGAAGAACAAGGAAAGAAAGAAGATGCAATTGAGGATGCCGGCGACACTCAAGTTTGAAATAACTATGCATTTCGATATGGTTTTATGAACTCAACTTTTATTTATGTTTGAGTTGAACTATGGCATTGCTTGAAATTGAACTATGTAGTTGAGAGTACTGTGTGGATTTGCATTACTATTTGCTATGATAATTTGATCTACTAGTTTTCATGTTGTTTGTATATTAAAACTTGTATGAAATATGTGCAAACATATGGGCTATGGCAGCCGGTCGGTGCCCCATTTTGGGGCAGCTGCTACGGCAGCCGTTTTTGCCGTGCCCTAAAATGTGTCTGCTGAAACGGCAGCAAAAATTTTGGTGCCCCAAAATTTGCAAAACTGAGAAAAGTGGTGATGCAAATCCACTTTTTGCTGCCCCAAAATGGGGCAGCTGTTGGAGATGCTCTAAATGAGCAAGAATTGGGTATTCATTTGGACTGCAGCATGGCCAGAATGAAAAACACGAACTTGTTTATATCCCCTCGTTATGTAGCACTACCTGAGCTAGCAAACACAACGAAAGGCCATAAACGGGTACCATATGGACAAGATTTGGCATACGCCATACATGCATTAATGCATGTGTGAAAGATGTGGATTCATGTTCAGATTTGCATAGATGTGTATGAATAGTAGTCAAACAAACTGGCACATACACAAAACTATACCCAAAAAAAGCACTTTCTGAACTGAAAGTTTTGCGGTCTTAATATGTTCATAGTGAAGTTTGTAAGCTAAAACCTTTTTTGCTATAATCAATTATTAATTTGACACTAACTGTCCGTGCAGACGCTCTGATTATACTATCCAACCCCAAAAAATTCGTAACCTCAAATCTCAAAAAAAACTCGAAGTTTCGTAATGCATGTAGTATGATGATAGTCTATTTCAGGTGTCAATCTTGTCAGAGTTGTACGCTGGTCAAAACAGTATACAGCCTGTCTGCATCCTAACCCAAACAGCTAAATGCGAGCAGCGATCCAATTTAACATCTATCATGACGTGAGCAAATAAAGTAGTAGCACCCTACACAACTCATCATTGTTCTGCCACCCTGAGGACCAATGCCTTTCACATGAGTTTGCTCTTATAGTGTACTATCAATTCAAGTTCTACGGCGCACCGCATTCTTGGTGTGAATGGTGCTCAACGACAACGTAACACGATTTCCGGTTTTGAAGCCTCGGGCAGGTGAACAAGCAGCAATGAGCAGGAAAATGAGGCGAGTATTACATGGAGGCAGTCGAGTGCAGGCTCGACGAGCTTGATGTGCTTGGTCTCGAAGGCGAGGCGCAGCGGCTGCAGCACCAGCTCGGCCTGGGTGCCCTCGAGCACGCGCCCGGCCGACGCCAGCACCTGCGTGACGGGTGTCGGCGCGCCGTCCTCCTGGGCCGCTGTCCCCTTGATGGCATCTGCAGGACATGCACCAGGAACCACAGACATCAGCAGCTTAGTCGATCACCGCCGATCGGGGGCACGCGCAGCTACGGGATCACAATGCGCGAAGGGGTGGAAATGATGGGAGGGCGTGGACGCACCGAGGTAGGACTGGATGGATTGCTGGAGGGCGGCGAACTTGCCGCGGCTGGCGGAGCACTCCTTGAGCATGGCCTCGAAGGCCCGCGTGACGAACCCTCCCGCGGCGCCCGCCATGGCCGCGGCAGATCTCCTCCGGGTCGCGGCGGGACGAGGGGGGAGGAAATGGAGTGGTTGGATCCGAGGACAGGGAGAGGACGCGAGATCTGGAGAGAGACAGGGGGGAGGGGGTTTGGATCTGGGCGCGCCTCACTCCTCCTCGACCTCGCCCGCGGGTTTCAACGGATCGCGAGGACCATTTGCCAAATTTCTTTCACGGCGATATACTTTGCCTTGGCACGACCTCCCACGCAGTCGCAGACTACTACTACCGGGTTCGTGTACAGAAGACTCGGTGCGTGTAGGGGTGGGCATAAAAACCGAAAACCGAAACCGCAAAACCGAGACCGAAAAAACATTAAAAGTTTGGGTAGCAAATTAGAAAAGACCGAAATTAGATCAGAAATTCGGTCATCACTTATAAATAACCCGAATAGACCGAAAGACCGATTTTATTTTATTTTGAGTGAAATACGTACGGAAGCAGCCGGATTTGTGTGCCAGCCCAGCTTATATGTACATCTAGTCTATAGGCCAACTACTAAACCAAGTATACCATCTAGCCTCTAGGCTCAACAACTGAGTATCCCAGCCCAGCGTACTGTAAATTCTCCAGTACGCGAGAGACTAGTCGATCGCTTCTCACTTTCCCAGTCACGGGCGCTGATTCCACTTCTTGCGCCCTATATTTTGGTCTATTTGGTCATGACCGAAGACCGGACCGAATAGACCGAAAACCGAAGAACAGAAAACCGAAAAGACCGAATTTACTACGGGTATCATTTCTGGATGACCGAAATTGTTAAAGATCAGAAAGACCGAACCGAACTAACCGAAAAGACCGAACGCCCACCCCTAGATGCGTGTGCGCAAGGTTTTAGAGCATATCTCCAAGCGAGGCCCCAAATTCGCTCCCTAAACGTTTGGATGGCTGTCCGCGGACCACCCTAAAAAATGACCTCCTACAACCATGGCCCCCAAATATCACCCCAAACTGTAGGACCTTGCATGTGATTGGTGTAATAGGAGAGAGAATAATTAAAGAAGGATAAAAGAAAGAAAAAGTAGGTGCAACAGTGTGCATGCGGACACGCCCAGACGCGCCCGGATGCCCCCAAACTCACCCCATATCTACGGAGGGTTTGGGGTGTGCGGACGCGCCCGGACGCGTCCGGTCACGCCCGGACCAAAATAAACCGGCTTGGGGCTGTTTGGGAGCCTCGTTTGGAGATGCTCTTAGTGCCCAGACAGAAGAGCACGTCGACAAGATTGTGTTCTAAATGAGCGGAAAAAAACTTGTGCATTTGTATTTTGTGGACAAACTTGTGTAAATCTACACCCGGACCTCACAAGTCACAACCATATTCCAAATGGTTGGCTATATTCTGAGCACTTGTACATATAAAACTGCCTTGCGGCTTTTGCTTGAGCAGACCTAAGACCACGAGAGGACATGTCGTGCTTCCGAGCACAAGTGATCCTCATTTGTTAACAAAAATTAAAAAATATTTATAAGTTTCAGAAAAATCTGGAAAAATTTCGGATTCGGGGCCAATGATCCCACAAACGTGCAAAAACTCAATTTCAAATACTTAATATTTTGGGCTACACAAAAATGATAAAAATGTGGATCTGAATATGTATATTTTTAAATCTCCAAATTTATCAGATTTGTAATTTGTGTGGAGTGCAAAATACAAAATATTTGAAATTGATCTACTGCGCGTTTGTGAATATCTCATTGCCTACATCCGGAATATTTTTTAGGATTTCTTCAAACTTGATTGTTTTTTTAAATACCAAGATAACTGGTGCTCGGGAGTCAAAGATACTTTCGGTAAGACCATGTACAATATTCTATCTCTAAAAACCGAAGAACGTAGAATACTAAGTACTACTTACTACTCGGGGCGGCGTTTTCAAACTCGGGTCCATATGATCTATATATATGGACCGATGAATCGTGTAGAGATTGTGGAAACGAGTGTACAGGATACGGTATTCTCCCGTGTATTCTAATTAGGAACTATGCGCGGGACCGTCAAGTTGCATTTATGGAAGGCAGGGCGGTCGCGGTTATGACCCAATATTCGAGGGTTTTCCTGAACCGGCAGCTAACGCCGGTTCTAAGCGACGGTCTAGATTACAGGATCATCTGGACCCGAGTTGCAAACCGAATTTCCGTCCATCCATCCAGAATGTAGGACTTGGTTTGATTTGTTTGTTTAGATAAGATTAATCAATAGTTACTCGGTGGTACATAAACACAATCATCACAAAGGTTGTCATTATTGTGATTCTGTGATACAATTTTTGGACAGTAAGATCCAAATTTATTGGACTAATGATATATGGTTCTACTCCCTCTATTCCAAATTAGATGATTTCCATTTATCCACATGTTGATGGAAGTCATCTAATTTAGAACGGAGCGAGTAATATCTATCTACGGTTATAAGATTCTTACAGTTATGATCATACGCCTTCACGACTAACCATGGCGTTTCAAACCCATACAGACTATGCAATGTTGGCAGCATTGATCATAAGCAATCAACAACATCAATTTTAGATTATATAAATACGGAAGGTGTCTTATACTCCCAAGCACCAGTGACTCTGGTGCTTTCGAAAAATCAAAAAGAATGTTTATAAGTCTCAAAAAATTCTGAAAAAAACCCAGGTGTAGCCAACCATGTTTCCCACAAACGTGCAAAATATAAAGTTCAGATGCTTTGTATTATGCGCTACACAAAAATAACAAAATCTGATAAATTTAAAGATTTGAAAATATACATATTCAGATCTACACTTTTGTCATTTTTGTGTTGCCTAAAATACAAAGTATTTGAATTGATATTTTGCACCTTTGTGTAATATATCATTGACTAGATCTGAGTTTTTTTTTCCAGAATTGTTTGAAACTTGTAAATATGTTTTTCGATTTGTTTAAACCACCGGGATCACTGGTACCCGGGAGCACAAAATCTGCTCTCATATAAATAGCGTAATTATTCAAATTTAACATTTTTGGGCACTAGGATTTTTAAATTGGATCCGTCTATATCCAACTTAGACATAAATAGGCATAAGATTTTTTTTTTCATTTTCCACATAGGTGTGTTATCTTTTTTTCTCTTCCACGGCCACGCCGTTGTTCTTCAATATTCAACTCGACAAAATGTCCTGTCTGCAGCAAACAATCGACTTGCTCTGACGAGGCATCATCGAACAACCACACCTGATCGGCTGAGCCACCGGTCAGCACCATAAATAAGCAGGCAAAAGTTCCATCATGGGTTTACGAGCCGTGACCGAGGTTTCTGTTTCAGAGTGGCTGAAAACAAACCATGCCACCAAACAAAATCTGAGCGCAACAGCTATTACACATGAACCGACACTTCCCATTAAAACCTATCTTTTCAATTAGTCATTTGGAAATATAGCCATTAAGCATGCCTCGGGCTTGGAAGATTTTGCAGAGATATACGACCGAGTATTTGGCACCCCAATATTGACCGCAACACAGAAATGTGGGGGAAATGTTAGCAGGAAAAAGTGTGCTAATCTACTGCAGGTCTGTTCCTCCTTTTTCTCCGGCGAGCGAATGGATCAACCCATGTTCTGTCTTCCCTTGTGGCCCGCTCCCAGCGCTTCTGGAAATCCCGAAGCTCCACCTGTGATTTTCTCCTGACCTACTAGGTCAAAAACCAAATTACGACAAACCACCAAAATTCCAAAAGGCTGGCCATATGTGCGAGTAATTGCATGGTCTAGATAAATACATGATATAATGTTTGCCCTGAGGGGTCGTTTGGCACCCTTCATTTTCATGGAATTCATTTCAGATTCCATACCCAAACGTGTTTGGCTATCATGGAATTGGAATGTCATTTCAATAGGAATTCCAAAGAATGCCTATGCTATGTTAAGTCAATTCATGTCCCTAATGCTGTCATTTCTCTGGAATTCATTTCATTTTTGCCAAATGAAATGAAATGATGGATGCCAAACGAGCACTGATATTTGTACATGCAGTCTATTAGTAGAGATAGTTTGCAAGCAATTGATTACACTTAAGCTAAGTTATTTGTAAGTTCAGCTCACCTTTGTCCTCATGTCTAGTCCTGTTGTCCTCACCTGGTTACATGTTACAAGATGCATTATAGAGAGGTCATAGAACAAATACAGCAAGTAAACTACGATGTTCTTTTTGACGTCAGACATACTCTCGTTTGTTGCTGCCCTTGAGCAGCTTTCTGACGGAGTGCATTTGAGTTCTTGGCACGAGTATGCTGCTACCGGAATTCAAAAAATGAATATGAGGAAACATTTAGTATCACTTTCTATAGGGCAAGTGTTGAAAATGCAGATTTAAACGTTGGCAAAAGACAATCAAAAGATATTTCCATGGCCATCTACTCATAATTCATACAACTTCCACTTGGCTTGCATGGCTAATCAACCTTGTCCAAGTTAAAGTTCTTTGTACTCGGATGACATGTAATATCTACGAACCTACGCCTACACACACACTGCTGATTGCAGCAGTAGCATTTTTTGCCACCCAAAATATTTCGGCCTACATAGTTCTATGCATAATTTGCATGATGGCAACAAACAAAGCAGAAGCTTGTGCAAACCTTTGCCCCTGCAGAACCTCCTAGTGTCTGTACTCCTCGATGGACTACAAATTCACTATCAACTACTCCAATGTTCTTTGTTCTGTCACCCTACAAAACACACACAGGAAGAGGAAGACGTCCAAATAAGAACATAAATAATCCAGAAACATACCCATTCCTCGAATAAAAAAACCTCAAACAGAAGGAATGGATAATAACTACATTATCATTGCCTTTTTATTTGGGAAATTAAATATAAAACAATTTACATATAAAAATGTAACCGGTATCATACCTGGGCACAATACCCAAATTTGTAATCAATGCCCCATCCATGGACAAGATCATTCTGCACAAAATACAATAGAGATGTCTCAACGACTGGAATAGTCCTGAGAAATCAATTCGGTTGAAGAGAAACGAGAAATTTCTTGTATCATAAAGTGACACAAACGTTGACTGAAACATATACTGGTTTTTACCATAAGGCCGTCTCCAATGCATTGGATCTTAGAAACCCAACCTAGTTAGTGGGGGGTATTTTAAGAGACGACTACCCCAATGCATTGTCTCTTAAACCAGCCTAACGGTCCACATTGTTGAGTACACCAATTTAAGGAAGTGGCAGCCAACAACAAACCAACTTAACGGTCCACATTGTTGAGTACACCAATTTGAAAATAAACAATCGCACAAAAATGAATTATGAGCGCAACCAATTACAAAAATGTGGGAGACACTAAAAGACTGAAGTATATGGAAATCAGCAAAACAATATGTACCATTGCAGTAAGTGAGAGTAAATGGATTAAGAGATACAGAACACTCACTTTAATACTATTTTCGTTAGTTCTTTGATATTACAATTGTTTATTTTACACTCATGCGGAGTGATTATCTTGAGATGTCCTAAAGCGGCCAAGTTCCAGATTACTCCACTTGATAGTGAGGGCAAAATGAAAAGAACTTTTGATGCGACAAGTGAACATGCAAGGGTACCAACTCCTCAAGTTGGAACCTCTCATGTAAAATTGAGGAAGACGGAGATGGCTCAGGGTGTGAGGGATTAGGGGCTCATGATGTTACTCCTGTGCGTGGCAAGGGTGGAAAGAAGAGGTCCACGCCTTATTCACCTCATCCTACACCACCAACATCAAAGAGGACAAGTGAAAATGCATCAAGGACTGAACGTATTTAGACCACCTAGTTAAAAAAAAAAATCAGGAGCATCTCAAATGGCTATTGATCCTGTAAGACAGGACCTTAGGGAGATGGTGGCCCGGTGATTCAGGATGGAGCTGTGGCAGGCATTTCTATGCCACATACCTCTTTGTGAGGAGGAATGTCGTGATGTGTCCACCACTTTGGAATTGGAAGAGCCATGTATAAGGCTTGCATGAATCTGATGCTCTTGACACCTTGTAACTCTATTTGTTGGCAAGAGGACAACTAAAAAATGCCCTTGTTTGACATGCCACTTCAAATATTACAATATAGCTTTACTTTACGTTTAGAATTAATTTCTTACTCAACTGCGCGTGAAAAAAAGTTTAAAGAGCAACGTTATCAATTAAACAGATCACAGATAAGTCCAGTGGTTTAGAAGGGCGGCTAACACTCATCTGGTTCACCAGTCAATTACAAATTAGTTCCTAACCAATGCAACAATAACAGTCTGTGGAGTGCGTAGAGGCCCTCATGGGATTTTGTAGACAACTACAATGGTTAGGGGCCAAAGTGAGAACATAAAGAACAAGTATCAGATTCAAACATTTTAAACATGCAAATTGGCAGAGAGTAACAGGCTAATTGCTTGGCTCCCGTACATTATTTTCCAAACAGAGCAGTGTTCCAAACATGGTTAACCAGAATTGTTCACTTGTGATTCGCTAACTTAAAATTCGGATATGGCACAAAGCACACCCAGGGACATCCCTAGCCTACCCCATATTGTACTACCCATTGCTAACTAACTATGAACGGATAGACAGAACAATCCTACTGTTTGATTCCATTCTAAATTCAAATGTGAAAACTCTATCATAGGATATAATCCTTGCCTGGATAAGATGCCACGCACATTGCCAAGCAGATTTTGAGAAAACCGGTGCCATGCCCTCGACCCATCTGCAGATCAAATAATTGTTATGCCAAGCACATATGTGATTCAGGTTTAGTGTTGGTGTACAAGGGTCATGAAGCAGTAGGGCAATGCTAGGGTACTACAGTCTACAGCAGATCAAATAGCAACCAATGCAAATAGTTAACCAGGAAAGTAGATGTAATACCACAAGGAGAGTTTAAGAAAATGTACCCAGAACAAGGCGGCCCTTCTCTCGAACAATCTTTATTAGCCCGACTAACTCTTCTATCAAATAAACATGTTTGTAATTTAGTTACTGTGGTTTAAATCGAGAAAAGAAATTACACTATATAAAGTTTACCTGTGGAAATTTCCTGCTTTTTTACGAACAGTTATTGGATGATGAATTTCAGACAATTTAGGGTCAAGACCTGGTTGAGATATCACAAGATTTTCTGATTTGACTATCTTCAAGTACCTGTTCAAAGTCAACACTTCAGCCAAATTCTTGCAGAGAATCGACAGATCACAGTATCTACCAGGGAAGAATACTAGCATAAGATGCTCCTATTTTTGGAGAGATTCTTCTATGTGGAAGGCGTAAATAAGCTGCATCATTTTTCAAGAACAATAACTTTTCTGCCTAGGCCTAGCACATAACAGGCAGCAACAGCCAGCAGTTGATTCTTCAATTTCAAATCTGCAATGTCAGATTATACTTATAGGGCAGCAACAGCCAGCAGTTGATTCTTCAATTTCAAATCTGCAACGTCAGATTATACTTATAGGCTGTAGCTGCCTGGACCAGGATTAAAGGAGTTGAATCGAATGCATTGAACTTGGAATAAATCCTCTGACCGATACATCAGAAGTAAGCATATTTTTGTATGACAGCTAGGAAATGACAGGTTTAAGAGAAACATCAGGGTTCATGTACTACATATACCTTCTTGGATTAAAATTATCTACTTCGAGATCTTCGTCCCAAAGGAAGATATACGCATACATAGAGACAACAGAAGGATGGAGGAACCTTTTAGCAAACCACCTACAAACAGATGTCATCTTATGTCGAGCTAAAATGATGATTGTCGGAAATTGTAGACTCAAGGCTAGACTCTTCTTTCATTGCGAGGGTAGACAAAGGGCATACCATTTTGTCTGATTAGAAGCAGCTATGTGTATCACACTTTTGCTCCATGGTAAATCATTCCACTCATTGACCTTCCCATCGTAGTGGAATAATATAGCTGTAAAGTTCTCTGGAAGAAACTGAGCATTCGAGAGTTACATGACAATTATACATAGAAACCACCGCTTGCAGAAGTTGTAAATGAAGTACCTTCTTCATAATAGCATTCACACTTTTTTTCTGGTTTATACCAGCAGGGATGGCAATCAAGCATCGCTCATTCTGGGAAGATTTCTGCTGCAATAAAAAGACTAACTTAGCATTAAATATCTACTTAGAATCTTGCCAGGAAGGTGGGATCCGCTAAAGGTTGTCAAGTTTGGAAACTGAAACCAACACCCTTAGATAGAATAGCTCAGCTGACCTGTGACTGCACGCTTGTTGTGAGCCACAATGGCTTCAATTCCATGTCGGAGGTATGCTCCACAATACCACGAGGCAGAAAACCGATCCTAGCAGCAGCAGCAGCTCTTTGTGACACCTTAACTGTAGCTCTGTCAGACACCTTAGCCACAGCCCTGTCAGGCTCCTGATGTTTGCAATGGAGACACATCAATGCCCCAGGCAACAATTGAGAAAAAAACTTGTTGAAGATTACCACAAGACAGAAAATCGTGCTCCTTTTGATAGAATCACAATAGGTTCACATACCATCATCGTATCAAATGGGCGAGACTGTGCTTCCAGCTGTAATGACGCATGATCAGATCAGTATCAATCTCAACAACTAACTACAATGTGGAATTCACACGAATGATCCGAGTGTAACCTCTGTCTGCCTATGTTGGTAGCTCGCCATGTTGTAAACGACAAACAGGATAATCAGGCACAGGACTAGCAAACGCAGCCGCAGCCTCATCTTAGAGCAGCGGTATGTCCTGTTACCATTCTGCGGAACCGAGCAGACAGTGGTCATCACCTCATAGAGAGGCCAGCTTTACAGAGCCTACACATGAGCCATTGAAAGAGCAAGGGCGAGCTCACCTTATTCCAGTAGGAACTACTTTTCGCTGTTCATCTGGAAACGGATGCAGCAACACTTGGTTATTTCGTGACACCCTGCATTCAGGACAAGATCAAAAACTGCAAAAGTTGTGTATTCTCTTTAGATTGATAAGATAACTTGCACGTCCCATTCCATCCTGAGGCGTTACTACTTCAATTTGGATGTACGTAGGCACCACAAACACAGAGAAAATAACATTTCCGTTTTATAACTCTATTAGCATCTCCTTTTCCTCTGGCTTGCTGGTAGAAGGAGGGAAAAAACAGAGTACAGAGTAGAGCGGCCGACCGTGAGTCCCGACGCGATTCGCTTTTCATCTTTCCTAGTGCACATGCACATACAGAACAAGCACGAGACGCACGATTCACTGAGGTCGTCCGCGGCCAACGACGGCGAGGCGCGCACTGGGATTTGGGATAAGGAAACTAATCGCGGCTAGAAGGAAGTGCAGAGACGCAGCCGACGCGCGATCGGGAACCCGACACCCCCAATCCATACAAGATTGGGATGATGCTATGACACCACACATAGTTGCAAAGGAAAGGGAAATACCGCGGCGGCGGGAGGTGCGGCGGAGGCGGAGAGGCGTCTCAGTCTCCTCCGCGCGGAGGGCACGGGCGCCGACTGAAATGCTTTCGGGGAGATTGGCCGAGAAAGGCACGGCCACGCGCGGAGGCGGACGCGAGCGCCGAGCGCGACAGCGACGGTCAGAAGAGCGGCGACGTGTGGCGCCCTCTCGCACCGGTCAGTGGCAGCTGCGCCAAGCGAGGTGACGACTGGACTGAGGAAGGGGTTTGGGTTGCGATGCGAGCGCAGCGGCAGCCCGTTTCGGCTGGGCTGCAACGACCGGGTTTTCCGCTTGGTTTGTTTCTCAGTCTCCTCCTTGCTCCTCGGTCCCCGGGCCCGCGCGGCCCAGAAATGAGGAGGCTCCGGGCCAGGACCGTTGCTTGGACAATATCCACAGCAATTTTTTTTAAAAATACAATAGCCATAGCATTTTCTCTTGCAAATCATGCTGTTCTCACTCTGGACGATAAACATCTCTGAGACAAAAAAAAACTCTTACAGACATAAGACTCGTCTGCGCAAAACTGCGCTGCCATATATCTCGAGTTCTTGCCAACGAATCTATCGGTATTACATACAGTTCAGACGGACATATCTATCATCCTATCTCGGGTACCATCTCTACAGGCATGCAAAAGATGGTTCATCTAGCTGCCCTTAACACAACACCACGAAGGATAACTGCCGCCCCTTCCTGTTACAACAGCCTGACTTTCTTACCTAGTCTTTCTTCTTTAACAGGTAGTACAACACACTTGATGGAGCTAAAGTCTATGGCCTCCTTATAGGCTGTACACGACACAAAATCGACTATTCTTGGAGACGACGCTAAGTCACCTTCACCTCCGGACCTTCTTCCTGCCTTTGCTAGGGCTGTCTTGCTGCTCTGCGGCACGCTTCTGCCCGCTCTTCGGAGGCTGTCCGACGCCTCGCTTCTTGGGTGGCGGGCTTCCCTCGACAGGTTTCCCATTAGGTGTTGGCGCTGCGTCGCTGGGGGGCACCTTGGGCTCAGTCTGACTCACGCTGCTTCCAGTCTCCCTTGAGGAAATATTGCTTCTCTTTGCATCACGAGGCACATGACGTACAGGCGGCGTTGTTCGAGCAATCTTCTTGACTACAGGAACGCTAGCCACCCCTGCTGCGGTAGCTATCCTTGCTGCCGCCTTCTTGAATACAGGTCACTAGCTACCCCTGCTGCGGCCTTCTTGCTTACAGGATCGCTAGCTACCCCTGCTGCGGCCTTCTTGATTACCGGGTCCCTAGCTACCCCTGCAGTGGCCTTCTTGAGTACAGGGTCCCTAGCAATCCCTGCAGCGGCCTTCTTGATTACAGGGTCCCTAGCAATCCCTGCCCTGGCCTTCTTGGATACAGGGTCGCTAGCTGTCCCCGCCGGCGTCCTCTTGATTACAGGGTCACTCCCTGCCGTGGTCTTCTTGATTACAGCGTCACTAGATATCGTGGCCACGGTCTTCTTGATCACAGGGTCAGTAGCTATCCCTGCCGCTCCACAATCCATGGAGAGAATGCTTGGACTCTGTTGCAATGTTTTGCACATAAGACCTCGAAGTTCGATCGCGGCCATGTGCTCCAGTGTAGCCTTTGGATAGAAAGCAAGGACATTGTTCACAAACAGGAGCATGTCTTTGAGGAGCTCCTTGGTAGAAGAGATAACACCACTCTTGATCTTTGTACGAAGGATTCGGAAGTCCATATGCTGGCGGATCATCTTCTTGTATCTAGCTCTCTTCCGCTGTAGATGGAAACAAAGAGACATAAGATGGAGTACAAAATCAGAAGTTCATGCGCTATTTTATTTATCTCGAGAATGGATTAGCTGTAAAGGTAATTTTTATGCACTGAAAAGTTCTTATCCATACCACACTAACTGAGTAACTGTAAGTATAACTCAGGTAACAACGGAACAAGAAGAAAATTGACAATGCTTTTCTTGATCCTCGAGAAGACATAGAGGACAGTTCTGATAAAAATGTAAGAAACCTAAGATTCGATAATTTAAACCACCTACTGAAGCACTAGTGATACAAAGACTAACTGAATACCTGGATGTCAATTTGGCGTTGCAACATGTTACAGTCACCTTGAGTGGATATACTATTCACAATATCTGCCAAACTTGGTTTTGCTCTCTCACACACAGAAACACCAGGCTCTACCTTTGGAATTTTCAAGCCTGGCTCTACCTTTGGAATTTTCAAGCCCTTCATGCAGCCCTGAGAGGAACCCTCTCTCAGTATGCACGACGTAGATGTATTCTCACCATCTCCATTACTATTATCAGCCATAGGAATAACCCTTTTATCTCTCAATCCCCTTTTCTTTCTAGAGCCCCAAAGCAAACCCTCTTTGGCACAGAGCTTCTTTTCAGCATGGGGCTTCGGCAATGTTTCTGTTGATGTATTCTGAACATTCTGCGATTTCTGACTGTTGCTTGCTTCCTCTGTGAAACTAGCCGCAGATGATCTATCTTTGGACAATTCTTTGCTTGAGGAATTAGTATCAGCTGTATTTTCATTGTGCGAACGTGATTCAGTGTGACATCCTGAGTTGCCATCATCACGTTTGCTACTGCTGAGACTTTCGATCACAGACTGCAAGGATCTGGAAGAGGGAAGCCAGATTGCACATTAAACACATAAAAAATTCCAGCCAGATAGCATAACTATTGTCTAATAACTCAAACTTAGCATCAGGATGACCCAGACAATAAAACCAGAATGTCTGAACTATTGATGAAAGCACAAGTTGTGTTGGGATACTAATCACCTTAAACACCTGTTTCATTGTCTTCAATGCAACTAGTGTTAATTAAGCCATGTATTAACACTACTACATGAAACAATTAATATCATGTTTATTTTTATCTGGTTCTACAGTCAAAGTTAAAATTCCTGAAAAAGATGCCCACGCCTCGCCTCATGCTCACCCGTTCCGCTGTCTCCTCACACTTTAGTATATTATAGAAAAATAATGACCAATTATCAGCAACGATTTCCATGGAGGAGCTACTTTTGATCAACCTTGTATAATTCTGCCAATCATCTGGTCAATTGCTAATTTAGCTGATGTGTTACATATTGCGAAAGAGGTGTGCTGCACATGCAGCTATCTCCAAAATATTCCAAAACAATTATGAAGATTACATGTGAAAATGCTAAAAAAAAATCAAGAACAAGGTGTGCATTGAAATACTAACCCGATAAAACTTTCTGACTTTCTCAGCTCCCTTCTCAATTCAGCAACTCTCTGCTTGCGAAGCTCGTCAAACCAAGCACTGCAATGAAGCATTTTTTTAATAAAATACTGCATTTATGTAAAAGTTACTTTGCTAATTGCTAAACAACATAAAAATATCTATGCCAATCAGTGATATATGCTAAACTGAACTCGGTTGAAATGTCCTGCATATATGGGCTAATTGTGCTAAAAACTACAAGCGGGAAGATTAATCTTATTCTTAGCCTCAGCAAACCTTACTAAAGTATGATTTAAGGCTATGTTCATGTCGCAACCAGTCCATTATGTAATGTATAGGATTGTTATTTCTATGTATAAAAATGGAATTGGTGTTCTGTAACTTAGTCACACATAATCATCATTAAAAAACTTCTATCGCCTCTCATCTCTACCTCCCTCCTGGTCCTGCTTAGTGCCCATGCTTACACAAAAAAATGTCAAAACCAATTCACCGGTATAACTTGCAAAAAAAATCAACTTACAACAAAAGTTTGTCATAAAGGGAGACCAATTATGTCCCTAAAAAGAGAAGACTAACTTCTTGATTTCTAATTAGTAATTATCATAATTGTTTAATCAACTTAAAAGGCAAGGGTACATGCTTGCTTCATTATTATCTATGGGAGAAATGGCAGCGATTATATTGGGTTTATGTGTACTAAGAGACTGTAAGGTACATGTTGTATACTAAGGATTGCATGCAAGTTTCAACAACAACAACAACAAAAAGGCTTAAAGCAGGACAAGGACTAGATTAACATTGAAATTCAGCTACTGGAATTTCAAACATAGTCCTCGGGATGGATCATAATATGTAGTATATGCAACCTACACCACTCAAACTTAATGGCAGTATCACAAATGTAGACAAGGTAATGCATACATCAAACAGATGGATAACACTTACTCGCTTGCAGAGTAGCGTGCTTGAATCTCTGAAAATTTAGCTTCACATTCCTGCAAACAAGAACACCTGTGTATCAAGCAGCTAATCTATCAATAACACAACTTCTTCCAAACATTAGATAACACACGCCGTAAACGATGCAAGCTATCTGCTCCCCACACAATTTTAAAAACAGAAATGACTTGACCTGTAAGAACAATTGCGCGAGTGTTCAGAATGTTTCAGCTAATAGCACAAAGCTTCTACATCTCCGAACTGTTGGAGAAAGATAAGCTAATAATCATAAAAGTATGCTGGAAAAATAAGGTTTGCACACGAGTTTGAAAAATTGTCCTTGGTACCAATGCGAGCACAATGTGTATCATACTGTAATTATAGGACAACTGAAATTACATCGCATTCATCCTCACAAAAAAGATGGAAAAAATTATGGTACATTCTATTGGTCGCTGATATGGAACAATTGAGGCTGTATGCATCTAAGATGCAGAGGCCGGGATAATAATGCTCCCATTTTCTAAAAGGATTGGTCAATGATAGTTGGGCATTGATCCGGTTCCCTTGGCTCAGGTCAAAACTGTGGCATGTTCCTTATTATTTGCTTCATTTTCAGAGCGCAGAACGCATGATCATCCAACCAAGGTGACAATGCTCACGATCTCTATAATCAAAACCCTGGCATTTGCTCGACATTACATGTCAAAACCATATATACGAGTATGTCCACTGTTGGACAAACTGAAATTATACCACATTGTTCCTCACAAATAAAAAGAAGAAATTATGCCACATTCTGTTGGTGAATGATTCGATTCCCTTGGTTCAAGTCAAAATTGTGGCATGCTCCTTATCATTTATTTTACATTCAGACCGTAAAGCTCATATTCATCCATTCCAATCAACGTGACAATCTATGCCCACCATATCTAAAATCACAACTTAACATTTGCTCGGACAACCATGTCAAACTAATATATTACGAAACCCTAGCTAGGACCGACCAATTCGTCCAAATGACAATCATTCCAGTCTCCCAATACACACAAAAAATCATATGCCCTAACGCACCCTTATCCTAGGGACATTACAGGCACGGAACTCGTAATCGTAGTCCATTCACAAGCTAGGGTTGGGCGGAAGGGAGCGGACCTCGGGCGAGAAGGAGCACGGGGAGCGGGAGCGGAGCTCGGCGGCGACGGCGTCCCAGGAGGCGGCCCCGTGGCGCTGGACGGCGCCGCCCAGCACCAGCTCCTCCCACGTCCCCCACCCCACGCCGCCGCACTCCTCCTTCACCGCCACAACCACCATCGGACGCTCTCGCCCGTTCGTTCGGGCACCGGAAATTTTGGGTTTGGGCCCGGGCGTGCGATCGGCGGAGACGATAGGGGAGGCCGAGCCAATGGGAGCCTGAGTCGGAAACGGAGGGAGGTGGTCGGGGTCGCCGCGGTCGGTCTCTCCCCCACCCCTCTCTGTCTGTGCCTCTGGGCGTGGGCCGTTTCCGGTCTCGCCGGTTGTTTTTTCAACTTTTTTGTTTTTCTTTGGCGTGGGTTTTGGATTTTAGATTCTCCTATTCTGGGTTCGTGCTAATCTAGGACGGGGGCAGGACGTCCTATTCTGGGTTCGTGCTAATCTAGGACGGGGGCAGGACGTGCGGTGGTGCGGGCCCACGCCGCTCTCACGCTACGCTTTTCACTCGCCTACGTGGTGACAGCTGAGGCAATGCACATGGCTTTTCTTTTTTTGGATGTTGCATTTTTTTTTGAAATTTAAAACCACTGTATTAAGTCAGCAAGCCGGCTCATTAAAAACCTTCCAGTCCCATTAGGTACCCTGATAAGTAAAAGAGTGCGTAAAAAACTTGTCGCTTTAAGCATCCACGATCGTTACATCATCCGTAATTATAGAGCGCACACAAATAGGAGGATCACTATGCCATACAGCATGCTCAACCTCAACCAACTTTGCTAGATCATCAGCTGCTCTATTAGCCTCCCTAGGACAATGGTTGAAAGAAACAAAGGTAAAACTACGAAACAGAAACAAGCACTCCTCGTAGATTGCCGCCGCAGCACCCAGGGAGTTTCCTCCATCTTGCATTATCTGCACCACCTCTAAACAGTCCGATTCCACAATTAACCGGTTGCATCCACTCACGCCAGCTAGTAAAAGACCATTCTGTAAAGCATGAGCTTTTGCCGTAGCTGCATCATCAACATGTTGTAGTGTCCATCTACCACCTGAAATGAAGAAACTCGAGTGGTCACGGATGATAGCACATGTACCTCCGCACCCAGTATCACCATCGACCGCTGCATCAACATTTAGTTTCACAACTCCCTCAGGCAGCTTCACCCACCCATGGCGAATCATGGGTGTCACTGTTCTTTTTTATTCTAGAGAAGTTCAGTGCCAAAGCTGCAATGGACTGAGCTGATCTTCTTGGGTCTTGAATAGTTTCTCCATGTGTAACTTTACGCCTCTCCCACCAAGTGTACCACACGCCAACAGCAACCAGGTCATTCCGTCGAAGTCCCCTATGCAGAGAAACCTCAGCCGAGTCAAGTAGAAGTTGAACAAGCGCTGGCACCCCTTGGACTTCCTGCATGCATGCATGAGCAACCGGATCGGATATGCCCAGGTGACTCCAAATCTCCACCACCCTAGGACATTTAAAGAATGCATGAGAGATACTCTCACAATCTCTTGTACACAAAGGACATTGGCTAGACGTTTGCATGTGTCTATTTGCCAAAACCCTGTTGCATGGAATAGCTCCCAAGATAGCTCTCCAACAATGAATTTTCACTTTAGCCGGGACTTTTAAGGACCATAAAGATTTCCAGATGGGATCTGAAGATGCGGCATTAAACAGTCTAGTTCTACGTAATTTTCTCCCATGCTGAAAATCCCACTCTTGGTGATATGATGATCTCACCGAGAAAATTCCATTTTTTATTAAAATGCCAAGAGACAAAGTCCTCCATCATCCCCAAAGCAAGTGGTATTTTCAAAATCCTTTCTGCATCCACTTGCCAGAAAATATCTCTTATAATCTCCTCATCCCATTCTCTGTTCTCGACATCAATCAACTCAGAAACATGTGTATACAGAATATTACCTCTACGGGTCATGACTTTTCGTGTTGGACTAGAGGGAATCCAACAATGCTCCCAGATTTTATATTCTCACCATTGCCAACTCTCCAAACATGACCTCTCTTAAAAGTTTGAATACCTGCCCATATGCTCTGTCAAGTATAGGAGCTACCTTTCTTGAGATCACAATTTAACAAGTCTCCTGAAGGGTAGTACTTGGCCCGCAGAACTTTCGCACAAAGGGACTCAGGCTCTGCAATCAATCTCCAAACTTGCTTAGATAACAAAGCTATATTAAAGCTCTCTAGATCTCTGAAACCCATACCTCCATGTTTTTTGGAATACACATTTTCCACCACGCAAACCAGTGCATACGTTTGTGTTGATCATCATCTCCCCACCAGAATTGGGACATTACAGATATTATCCCTTTTAAATTTTGTTTAGGGAACTTGAAGACAGACATAGCATATTTAGGTAAAGCTTGAATAATGGCTTTAATCAGAATTTCCTTACCACCGAAAGACATCATTTTCTCCTTCCATCCGTTTAACAATTTGCACACCTTATCAATTAAGTGTTGAAAGCAATCAGATCTATCAACACCAACAAGCGGAGGGAGGCCCGGATACTTATCAGTGATCGCCTCCGTCATAATATTTAACATCGTGCAAACCTCAACTCTTGCATCCACAAAAGTGCAAGGGCGCCTCACTCACCATCTGACCCGATGCCTCGCAATACTCATCAAGGGCTCGTTTTAAGCTTATAGCATTGTTGATATCAGCCCTCATTAGAATAAGAGAGTCATCTGCAAATAACAAGTGTGAAATGGAAGGCGCATCCCTGCAAACTTTGACTCCCTGAAGATTTCCGGCAGATTCCTCATACATGATTAAACTTGTTAGTCCTTCAGCACACAACAAGAATAAATAGGGAGATAAAGGATCTCCTTGTCTCAAGCCTCTAGAGGGAACAATATAATCTGATAGGGTATTATTAAGTCGAACTTGGCATCTTACCGATGTGACACACTCCATGATGAGAGAAACCCATTCAGCGGCAAAACCAAGCTGAAGTAGAATAAGCTCCAAGAATTTCCATTCAACCCTATCATACGCCTTATGCATGTCAAGTTTGACTGCACAATTACCAAATTTGCCAGTTCTCTTCTTTTTAATAGCATGATAGCTCTCCTAAGCAATGAGGAAATTGTCCGTAATAAGTCTCCCAGGGACAAAGGCACTTTGCATCGGAGACACAATCTCAGGCAGGATAAATTTCAGCCGAGAAGCAATCAGTTTTGATATAACTTTGTACACAACATTGCAGAGGCTTATTGGTCTAAACTGAGAGATGAGCTCAGGATTAGGGACCTTCGGAATGAGCACAATTGTTGTATCATTCCAGCTATCCGGATTTTTTTCAAGAATTCACAGCTAAAAGGACTTCATCAGTCAGGTCTTCACCAATAATATGCCAGAATTTCTTGTAAAAAACTGCATGAAGACCATCAAGCCCTGGAGCTTTCAAATCTCCGATATTGAAAAGTGCCTTCTTAACCTCCTCTCTAGTGTAGGCAGCAGTCAAGGTTGTGTTCATCGCCTCACACACCCTAGGCTAGACTTTTGCAATTGTGTCCGGATTTGGGTTCTGAACTTCAGCCGAGAACAAGTTTGAGAAGTATTCTGAATCAAGCCCACTCAGCTGATCCTCGTCCTCTATCCAGTCGCCAAGATCATTCTTCAGCTTTTTAACAAAATTCTTTTTCTTCCTCACCGAAGCAGACCTATGAAAATACGCAGTGTTTTGATCCCCACTACGCAGCCAATTGATTCTTCCTCTTTATACCCAGTAGAGCTCCTCCTTCTCCAAAAGATCCTCAATCTTAATCTTAATACATGGCTTCTCTTTTCTTTTCTTTCTTTTCGAGGGAGTGTAGTGTACTCTATGCACATGGCTCTGCCGGCTTAGGGCATCTCCAACCGAGGCCCGCAAACGGACAGGAAAAGCGGACCGAATCTGTCCGTTTGGAGCGGACCGCGGACAGATTCTGGGCCTCTGTCCGTTTGGGGTGGGGTGCCCCCAACAGCCCGGCGCAAAAAATGTTTTTTTAGAAAAAAACTAGGTACCAAGTTTGCCTTTTGTCAAATTTGAAAGAAACAAAATGCAAAATGGGCATACAAAATAATATAAAAATTTGTCCACCCAAACATGACATACGCCTGTTCCAAATGACACATAGTTCGAAATACAAATTAGTTCAAATGTAATATGATAAATAAAAGAGAAGGACATCAAGCATCATCGCGGTCGCGGATCATCTTTTGCTTCTTGAGTATCCAAGCTCTTTGCTCCGAGTCCATGATGCTCAAGTCAGCCATCATGATCCGGTTCTCCTTGGCCGTCACCGCAAGTTTGACGCGGTCCGTCTCATTCTTGATCCGGTTCGCTTCTATCTCAAGCTTCTTTTTTTGCATCTCCAAATAGCATGTCATGGCCTCCTCCTTGTCTTTGCGCTTCTTCACGTACCTTGCGGCGGTGGACTCCTCCTTGCCGACGATCAACCCCTTTAAGGTCTCCTCCAATTGAGCCGCCGCCGCCTCACGCTTGGCATCTTGCTTGGTGGACTTGTGTCCCCATGGCCGCACCGCACTGCCACCGGAGCTTTGGTCGGGCTCCACATCATCATTGACGAGGGTTAACTCATCAAATCCCATGGTTAAGGACCTAGGGTTGAGATTACGGGGGATAGAACGTGGTAGAGCTGGTAGTTTCATCGGCTGACAAGCAAAAGCAGGGATCTTACCCAGGTTCAGGCCTCCGGAGAGTAACACCCTACTTCCTGCTTGTCTAGTATTGATATGAGGGTATATGCGAGCTACAATGGGGTCCCGGCGAGATGTCGATCTCGCTAGGGCTTTGGTGGTTCGAGTATTGCGTGTCCTTTCATCGGCGGCCCTCCCAGCCTTTATATAATAGGCGGGGTCTCGGGAGTTCGTAACCGACTCAGATTTACAAGTAAGGAAAGTCTAAACCGACTATGGCTACGTCTAACTTGGAGGATACTCCGTCTTCTTGGGCCTTCCTTTTATGGGCTTCATGTAGGCTCTTGGTAGTTGGGCCTAGCCGATACGTGCACCAGGTACCCTCATGGTAGGGTACCCGAAAGGTATATCCCTGTCAGTAGCCCCCGAGTACTTGTCTGACTCGAAGAATCGGGCATGGACTCATTCATCAGTGCACATCATATTCTTTGTACCTGTGTTTATGATTGGAATTCCTGTATGAATAGCACATTTTGTCTGGCTATGTCAATTATTTCATCGACTACGGTTTTTGCCTATGATCAAGGGATAATAACTTAGTAGGCCCGGTACACACGACGGATCGGGACCGGTTAACTACACATTCGGGCAAAACCTTACTAGCTTTCAATCAAATTCGAGTCCCCGGACTCGAATCTGGAACAGACTGGTCAGACTCGACTCAGGCCGTTGAGGTCTTACTGAATCGTTCTGCAGTATAACTTTGAGATTACCCAACGCATCCGTCGGGATTTTTCATCATGTCTGCTGACACGGAAAGTTTTAAGGATTAACGCTGCTGGAGCGGTCCTTAGCCCAGCTCGATAGATCGGCGGGTCTTACCTTTGCACTTATGCATGCAGCTGATACGTCTCAAACGTATCTATAATTTTTGATGTCCCATGCTTGTTTTATACCAATTGCTACATATTTTGCATCTACTGTATATCACTTTTATACATTTTTTGGGACTAACCTATTAACAAGATGCCGAAGTGCCAGTTCCTGTTTTCTGCTGTTTTTGTATTCCAGAAAAGCTAGTCTGGAAATATTCTCGAAATTGGATGAAACTATACGGGGGTGCCTATTTTTCCAGAACACGCCTGACAGAGCGAAAGAGCAGCAGAGGAGGGCCACCAGGAGGCCACACGTGCCGCGCCCTAGGGTGGTGTGGGCCCCTCGGGGGTCCGCAGCCGCCACCCTTTCGCCTACTTATTCCCCCCGACGCGAAAACCCTAAGTACCTGAGCAAATATCCACGAAAAGATCCAGAGACGCCGCCGTCGTCAACCCTAGCTCGGGAGGGTTCAGAACCTCTTCCCGGCACCCTGCCGGAGAGGGGAATCGTCACCGGAGGCTTCTACATCGCCATGCCTGCCTCCGGAGTGATGCGTGAGTAGTTCATCCTTGGACTACGGGTCCATAGCAGTAGCTAGATGGTTCTCTCTCCACTTTGTGCCATCATGTTTAGATCTTGTGAGTTGCCCTACATGATCAAGATCATATTATTGTAATGCTACATGTTGTGTTGCTGGGATCCGATGAATATTGAATATTATGTCAAGTTGATTATCAATCTATCTTATATGTTATTTAAGATCTTGCATGCTTTCCGTTACTCGTAAATGCTTTGGCCAAGTAGATGCTTGTAACTCCAAGAGAGAGTATTTATGCTAGATAGTGGGTTCATGTCTCCGTTTAACCTGGGACAGTGACAGAAAGTTCTAAGGTTGTGGATGTGCTGTTGCCACTAGGGATAGCCTAACGATGCTATGTCCACGGGCATATGTGTTTGTTTACATTACGCACTTTACTTAATGCAATTATCCGTTGCTTGCAACTTAATACCAACGGAGGACTCGGATGACAACCCGGCGGTGGATTATTAGTCATAGATACTGTTGGATAACGGTCTATTTATTATGTCGTAATGCCCAATTAAATATCATAGTAGTCAACATGTCATGTATATGCATTGTCATGCGCTCACTATTCGTCAATTGCCCAGCTGTAATTTGTTCACCCAACATGTTAGTTATCTTTTATGGAGAGACACCACTAGTGAACTGTGGACCCCGGTCCATTCTTTTAAACTGATTAAACAACCACAAACTGCAAACTGTTCCTTTTTCATTCTCTGCAATTTAATACTCATTTTCCACACCATACGTTTAATCCTTTGTTTTCAGCAAGCCAGTGAGATTGACAACCTCACTGTTTCGTTGGGGCAAAGTAGTTTGATTGTGTTGTGTGCAGATTCCACGTCAACAGTCCAGACTCCCTTCGACAGCTATTTTTCTGGCGCCGTTGACAACCTTCTGAAGAGTTGCTGCTCCTACTGGTTCGATAACCTTGGTTTCTTTCTGAGGGAAAACTTGCTGCTGACTACATCATACCTTCCTCTTGGGGTCTCCCAACGAACGTGTGTTTCACGTCATCAAGCTATTTTTCTGGCGCCGTTGCCGGGGAGACAGCAGTCTTCTGCAAGGGGAGTTTCACGCTTCCAATCTCGTTACTTTGTTTTTGCTTGCTAGGTTTACTTTTATCCAGTTATGTTTTACTTGTTTACTTGAAAACCCACAAAAATTATAAAACTGAAAATCCTATAAAAACTTTTGCTATGGAAGAATTTACTAGAACCTCTATGTTGATGGAAGCTAGAGAATTATATATAAAGTATAGAGAATCAAGAGAGGGTAAAATCATGAGAGGCATGTTGAAAAAGTTAAACCAAATTGCTGAAATTTTGCTGGAACGACATGATATAAATTGTTGCTCTGAACAGGATACTAAACATCTTAAATTCCAATGTGGCTTTAGTGAAGAAGTTTTAATTATGAACTATCATTGGAATAGCTATATTCATTTGGGAGTTGAAGAAGTAGAACAATTTGTTTTACTTATGGGAGCTTCCGAAATAGACTCCTTCATGGCTAAAAATTATGAAACTTGTGTTGCTTGTAATAAACTTAAAGATACGGTCTCTTTTATTCTTGATTATTGCCTAGAAAATTTCAGCAATAATTGTTATATCATTGATTATAAAGAGAGACTCATTCATGCACAAGAATGTACTCACAATTTGCAGGAACCTGTTGAAGAAGAAACTACTGCTGAAGCTGAAAACTCATTGGATGAAAAAGAGGAGGACTGATGAACAAAAGGAGGAAGAATGGATTAGCTACCCATGCCTACCTTCTAATGAGAGTAACTCTTTATCTCTTACACTATTTGATTGCCCTCCATGCTTACCAAAGGAGGATGAATGTTATGTTCCTGTGGATTCTCTTGAAATATTCCCTATGAATGAAACTTGTGGAAATGATTATGCTACTGTTGTTTATGATAATCCATGCTATTTTGATAATTTTTATGATAATCCTTTATTTGTGCCTAATTTCGAAATGCATGGTAATGAGAAAGTTTGTTAGAAAATGTTTATGATAAAGCTCTAGATGATGGTCCTATATTGCTTGATAATATTATGTATTCTACTATTGAAAATGGGATTGGAGAGGTCATGACTTTATCTAGATGGAGTCCCATACCTCTTGAGAATGATCAATCATCTTGTTATAAAATTGTTAAAAGTGGGTTTGAAAGTTTTAATCCCACTATTTTGGAGCTTGATAAAAATTATGTGTTTGTAGATCATGAAAAGCATGCTTTATGTGATAGTTATATTGTTGAGTTTGTTCATGATGCTACTGAAAATTATTATGAGAGAGGAAAATATGGTTGTAGAAATTTTATGGTACTAAAACACCTCTCTATTGAAAGTTCTGAAGTTATTTTTGTTTTATCTTCCTATGCTTATCACTTTGTTCTTTATGAATTTATTTGTGTACAAGATTCCTATGCATAGGAAGAGGGTTAGACTTAAAAGTGTTTCGAATTTGCTTCTTGGATGCTCTCTTTTGCTTTTCAACTTTATTTTATGAGAGCATCATTAAATCTTCTAGCCTAGCTAAAAGGCGTTAAAGAAAAGCGCTTATGGGAGGCAACCCATTATTTTTATTTCTGCAATTTTTCTTTTATTGAGTCAAGGTGCTTGTTTACTTCTGTAGCAACTCCTTTGTATCTTTATTTTCTCGCATTGTTGTGCCAAGAGTAGCCTCTAATGTTAAGATGATGCTTAATTTTGATTGCTGCGCAGAAACAGATTTTTGCTGTTCACTGTACGAAATTCCTAAAATCACCAGATTGTTAATTAAATCTGAAAATTGTGCGTAATCTTTATGAATGTCTGAAACTTTCATTAGTCTAGAGTTTTTCGATCTGAGCGTCGTAAGTGCCTTGAAAAAATTCGTCTTTGCGGACTTTTCTGTTTTATACAGATTATGCCTTTTTATTTTGCATTCTCTCTTTTACTAGTGTTGAGTGAAATTCTTTTTTGGGTGGAAGAGCTTCACATAACATCAGTGGCTGTAGCTAATGTTTAAAGTAACAAATCATATTGCGTCTTATAGAACATGTGAATTTTTGATTATGCACTAACCCTCTAATGAGATCTACTTTGAGTTTGGTGTGACGGAAGTTTTCAAGGGTCAAGAGAGAAGGATGATATAATAGGATCAAGAAGAGTGAAGAGCTTAAGCTTGGGGAGGCTCCCATGGATCTCCCCAGCATATTTCAAGAAGACTCAAACGTCTAAGCTTGGGGATGCCCAAGACATCCCCTTCTTCATCGTCAAAATTATCAGGTCATCTCTAGTGAAACTATATTTTAATTCTTTCACATCATATATGCTTTTCTTGGAGCGTCTGTGTGCTTTTATTTTCAGTATTGCATTTTTATTTTCAATAAAGCTTGACTGGACCCTAGCATTCTTGATTGGGAGAGAGACACGCTCCGCTTTTTCATGAGAATACTCCTATTCTTCACTTATATTTGTTGAGTATTCATATCTAGCGCTGTTCAGCTTTTAGCTCTTGTTTTCATGTATCTCTTGTCAGAGCTATTAGCTTTCTTTTGTAGAAAGTACTCTCTTGCTTCACTTATATTTGTTTGGAGAGTTGATGAAATAAATTGATTGGTGTTTGGTTGGTTCAGAAAAGGTTGCATGTGGTAATTGGTATAAGGAAAAACTTGCTTAATCTTGTAGATCACTAAATGGATAACTTGATGCTTGTCAATTGTTTTGAGTTAACAAGTAGATCATGATTAAATTGTGCATCACATGAGTTAAGCCTATTAGTGAAGAACTACCGTAAAGCTTGTTGAAAATTTGGTTTGCATCGGTGGTATCTCTAAGGTCTAGATATTTTCTAATAACAGGGTTTGGTTAACAAGGAAGACGGTATGAAGTCTTATAACGTTTGCAATATGTTTGTCATATAAAACTTGGTGTACGGGTTGATATTCTTGTTTGCTTACATAACCTTGCTAGCCTAAACTCTGTACTGAGAGGGAATGCTTCTCGTGCATCCAAATCCTTGAGCCAAAATCCATGCCATTTGTGTCCACCATAACTACCTATATGTGGTATTTCCTTGCCACTCCAAGTAAATTTTTCATGTGCTACCTTTAAATTATTCAAAATGTTATTATTCCCTTTTTGTGTCAATGTTTACTAGCTCATGAGGAATTAGTGTGGTTATTCTTTATTCTATTTGTTGAATGGAATTTTACACCTGGACTAGTGGCATATACATCCGCTTATCCAATAACTTGCAAAAAGAGCTGGCAACGGGGTGCCCAGTCCCAATTAATTACAACTTTAACCAATTAATTCTCTTCACACTTTTGCCCTGATTCATCAGTAAGCAATGACAAACAGTGAAATACCTGAATGTGTGTAAACCAAAGAGAAAGAGGGATGATCTGCCTTGCTGGTAGAAATAACGTCCTTCATGGGAGCCGTTCTTAAAAGTCCGTTCGACAGGTAGAATACTGTTCTCACCCGCTACCATTCGTTGACAATTAACAAACACCTCTCAAAAATAGATACTCCTCCATGGTATGTGATTGATGGAAGGCACCCGAGGATTCGGTTAGCCATGGCTTGTGTTAGCAAGGTTGGGAGGAGTATCAAATATTTTATGCAATCTCTATATGCTTTCAAAAACCTAAAAGCTCTAGCACATGATTTAATCCCTGCTTCCCTCTGCGAAGGGCCTTTCTTTTACTTTTATGTTGAGTCAGTTTTCCTATACTTTCTGTCTTCCAAAGCAAACACTAGTGTCAACTTTGTTGCAACATGCGTTATATGCAATGTATTGGACTTGTTATACTACTTTGTGTTGACAATATCCATGAGATAAATATGTTAAAAGTTGAAGCAAATGCTGAAACTAAATTCTTCCTTTGCGTTGATTAAATACCTTTTATTAGAAACTATTGCCTTATGAGTTAACACTTATGCAAAACTGTTTGATGTTTGTCTTGAAAGTACTATTCATGAAAACGTTTAAGCTTGTGTGATTCATTGTTTACTCATTATCTATTTGGTAGCAAATTATAGACCATTGACTTGGATCACTTCATTCATTTACATGTGCCTTGCAATGTTATATGATCAAGATTATGATGGTAGCATGTCACCTCAAAAATTATTTTGTTTTTATCGTTTACCTACTCGAGGACGAGTAGGAACTAAGCTTGGGGATGCTGATACGTCTCAAACGTATCTACTCCCTCCGTCCAAAAATATGTGTCTCAAGTTTGTCAAAAAGTGGATGTATCTATACATGTTTTATGTCTAGATACATTCACTTTTTGACAAATTTGAGACACTTATTTTTGGACGGAGGAGTATAATTTTTGATGTTCCATGCTTGTTTTATACCAATTGCTACATGTTTTGCATCTACTGTATATCACTTTTATACATTTTTTGGGACTAACTATTAACAAGATGCCGAAGTGCCAGTTCCTGTTTTCTGTTGTTTTTGTATTCCAGAAAAGCTAGTCTGGAAATATTCTCGGAATTGGACGAAACTATACGGGGGTGCCTATTTTCTGGAACACGCCTGACGGAGCGAAGGAGCAGCAGAGGAGGGCCACCAGAAGGCCACACGCACCTAGGGCGCGGGCCCCCCTTCTGCCGCACCCTAGGGTGGTGTGGGCCCCTCGGGGGTCCACAGCCGCCGCCCTTTCGCCTACTTATTCCCCCGACGCGAAAACCCTAAGTACCTGAGCAAATATCCACGAAAAGATCCAGAGACGCCGCCGTCGTCAACCCTAGCTCGGGAGGGTTCAGAACCTCTTCCCGGCACCCTGCCGGAGAGGGGAATCGTCACCGGAGGCTTCTACATCGCCATGCCTGCCTCCGGAGTGATGCGTGAGTAGTTCATCCTTGGACTACGGGTCCATAGCAGTAGCTAGATGGTTGTCTCTCCACTTTGTGCCATCTTGTTTAGATCTTGTGAGACGATGATGATCCGAAGAGCAAGTCTTGATGCCTGCACAAATAAACGGGATTAGGTTGAGACTCCAAGTGCAGAGTGTATAGTAAGTGGAAGACAGTTTTCCCCACGAGGGGTGACTCGAGGGTTTAATATCGAACTCTCGGGGAATCTGAAGTGGTAGATTTATCTTCTTATCCTTCTTTTGGTTACCTACAAAACAAGGTTAGATGTTTTGGTCCTCAACCTCACCTGTGGTTGTCAAGCACAAGGTGTAAGAATGATATCAGGATAGTTATGCAATGCAAACAAGAAATAAATATGCAATGATGGTGGATGCAATGATAAATGATATTTTTGGGTTTTTGAATGATGTATGCAAGATGAAAAGTATTTTTGTATTTTCGGATTTAATGATGGCTGAAAATAGAAAAGTGGTATATGGTGTTGGAAAGGTGTTTCTTATGATTAAAAATGGACTGGGGTTCATGGTTTCACAAATGCACTCTCTCTTTATAAAGTGGTAGACAATGGAACACACACAGTTAACATATGAGATTGCAACACAGGGTTTGATAACAAGTTACTTAGATATATGGGCATCACGTCCTAACATAGAGATCTTTTGGTTATTAACCTCTCTTATACTCCACCAAGATGCGAACTAAATCATAACACCTCAGTAATTAAGATAACTCAGAGTATAGCATTAAGTATCATGACATGAAGTGAAAATAAGAACATGCTAGATCTAGTCATGGAGTAGTGGCAATGGTCACGCCCACATCCCCGGTAGCATGGTATTTTAGTTTATCCCTAGTGAGGTAACAAAGTAAGGTAAAGATACCAAAGTGGATCGCAGAACTTTCTCTCACGTTCACTGCACTAGCCACCCCCCGTTACTCCAACTAATGCACACGTTCCCCCACACACGCTCTCATAAACATGCTTGATCAAAACAAGTAGACAAGAACGGGGTACATAATATGCATCTATACTCATAACTGAAACAAACATTGCAATCTCAAACATATATTAACTCATAAAGATCCACCACAAAGGTATTACAACGGTGACCGTAATCATGTTCAGCAGCTCATACGGTGCTAATTAGTGAAGCTCAAGAGAGGAGAGATACATAAGTTACTTCCACAAACCCATAGTCCAGAGGTGGACTACTCCCTCTTCATCATGGAGACGGTGGAGAAGTCGATGGAGAAGATGGAGACCACGCCGGCAGCGCCCCGCCGGAGTTTTCCCCCTCCAATCTGCAGCTCCTGATCTCCGTTTCGGTGTTTCTGTGTTTGTGCGGCGCTCCTTCCAGAGAACGTCGGGGGACCTTTTTTATAGGCGTTTTTAGGTCAAGACGATGTCGGTGGAGCGAAGATCGACGGCAACGGAGCCACGAGGGCCAAACGGTGGGCCCCACGCGGCCACAGTACCTGGCCGCGTGGGCCACCCGTTTGGCCTCGGCCTCCGTTGTTGCTTCCTTCGCCCACAGGTCTTCTTCCTTCCAAATATTGACGCCCGTAAATTTCCAGGTGATTTCGTTGACGTTTGGGTCCCTGAAACATTAAAATAAGAAAACGGGGTTTTCTGCCTGTGCAGGGTTAATTCCATAAAAATAGGAAATATGAGATATTCCCAAAATCATGATAAAACATTGATATAACCCTTATATGATGCAAATATGATTGGAATATAAGCAATTAAAGTGCAAAGTTCATGTATGCATTTTACATGCATCAACATCCCCAAGCTTAATCCATGCTCGTCCTCGAGTATGAAGATGATAAAACTAACATGGACTTTGCAATTTAATACTTAACAATGGATATCAAAGATGATTACTATTGCTACATATAGTCAAATGATTCATTCTTCAAAGGAGTAGCAATATGCAAATAGTTTATGAAGTGATATCAAGTATTCAAGACAAGGATGTTCATTGATAGTTCACAAAGTGTAACATGGTAGCAAGTAATATGGAACACATGTATGCATAATGATAAGTAGAACATCCTACAATGGTCATAGAGTGTAGATGAAAATCTGAATATGATAGGTGTACACTTTGGAAAGATGTATATGTGAGTAGAGGTAAAGCATGCATAAGTTTCATCCAACTTCCAAACTCTTCTACTTAAGTTAATGATTGCAATAAGGTATTCATTGGTGTCAAGCTCTCATTGCCCCTATCATAGCATCTTGAATGATTAAGGTTAAAGTGAAAGCAAATATGAGTAGTGTGCTTGATAAAGAATGGGTTGAATGTCTCATGCCCCTTGAATACAAGTACTTACACCATGTGTTACTCAACTTGGGAAACAAAGCAAGTTCAATTAAATATCATTGTAAGCATAATAGTATCATCAAGAGCGTCAACTGGGGTACCTCTTGTCCCAAGATATGGAACAAGCCCATATCAAAATGACAAGACAAACAAACAAAATGAACAATCTCAACACCCTTTTTATTTACCATTTGGAATAGTTTTTTATTGCAAGGTGTATCACAGAAGGTTCACCATAGTATGTAAGTAAATTTCCACCATGAATGATGCATGGCTTAGATTAGCGGCCCAGGCGTCTCTCTAACCATTTACACAAACTCATTTAAACTCACTTATTTCCACATTTATTTCAACATGATAAGCATCCATAGACAAAAGCACATGATATCAACTAAATGAGATGAAGAGCGTGTTGAAAGCTTGCCATGTGACAGCACATATGGGCTAACTTCCAACCCAAAACATTCATCAAGCCACAAACATCATAATCTTAATCACAATGGGTCAAGTTTTATTATGCAAATAAAAGAACATTGTGCATCAAGTTCGTGAGAGCTATATAACCAATTTTTTCCATTGCAATCAATAACATAAACATTTTCATTCAGAGGTAAGATAACACAAACAACATGTTAAACATACTCGGAATAGCATAAAGCCAATAGGTAGATATGGTGGACTCACTGGAATAACTTTGGTTGAAGGTGTTGGAAACAAGTTTTTGCTTGTTGGAGTTTTTGGGCTAGCAAAAGGGAGAAAGTTGACCATCTAGATGCATGCATGAGTGTCCATAGAACTAACTAATCCATGTTAAACCAAGTGAAATAACAATCAGCACCAAAACATGAATAAGTGATAGCTCTACAAAAAGAATTTGCAAACTATTACTCATAAACAAGCTCATGAATCATGCAACTATATGTATCATTAAAAATCAAGTCAAACATCCCTTTTCCCAATCTTATAAAAGCATCCAACATATTTCAACCCATATTTCCAGTAGCTCTCTCATATATAATTGATAGTGTGGTGGTCTCTCAAGACTCAAACAAAAAAAAAAAAACGACGCTCCAAGTTTATGCGATAAAGTGTTTCGATCGAAAAACAGAAGTTGGACGTGTGCAAACCGAGAGTGTGTAGGTCCAGCGGGTTGTCTTCACATCCCCAAGCTTATGGTCTTCACCATCCTTGGATAGCTCTTGGTGCATCTCCTCCAATCCCTGTGAAAAAACTTCAAAACACCGTTTCTCCCATCTCTTTTCTGTGGGGTGCATTAATAGTGATAAACAAATAGGTTCCTTGCTGCATATAATCCTTGAACAAAAATTCATATGACATGTCCAGAAAGTGTATAATGTTGTATGCCTACTCATAAACTCAATTGGATCAAAAAGATTCAACTTAAAAGCTCAAAGCATGCATCAAACAAAATGGGACAGAATCTGTCCAGAAAAACAGCAGCAGCAAAACGTATTTTTCTACCCTACCAAACTTTCTCGAAAAATTCCGAAAAATTCATGCATACAGAGGATGAAAAGTTGCAACTACAGTTCAAATATGAGCTCATTCGGAGTTACAGAATAAGAATTAAAAATCATACCGTGCACTGACTCGTGCAGGAATAAAATCTCCGAACGCTATAAGCAACTTTTTCAAACCAAAAAGGGTAAAACTTGGCACTTTATTAAAAACTCCAGAACCTAACTAGACACAAAATCTCTTGTTACAGCAAGAGGACACAAAGAAAAATCACACACAAAAATAACCGGGTTGCCTCCCGCAAAGCGCTTTCTTTATAGCCATATAGCTAGGCTTCTTACTTGTTGTTTTATTGTGGACGAAGCTCATGAGGGAGCTTGAACTTTGGTGGTTCCCTCTTCCTTGGAAAGTGTTCCATGCACTTCTTGTGTGGAAACTGAAACTTTACATTCCCTTCCTTTGAATCAATGATAGCACCTGTGGTACGAAGAAAAGGTCTTCCAAGAATAATAGGACTAGAGGTTTTATTCCCCATATCCATGATTAGAAAATCCACAGGCACAAAAGTCATATGTAACTCTACCATAACATCACTTACTTTTCCCAAAGCATGTTTAATAGAGTCATCAGCAAGTGCTAGTTCAATAGAGCATTTTTCAAGATTTTTCAATTCAAGCACTTCATATAGTTCTTTAGATAAAACAGAGACACTAGATCCTAGATCAAGTATGGCATGGTGTGTCTCTTTTCCAATAGTTACTAGTACCTTAGGTATCCACATATCCCCAAGCTTAGGTGGTATCATAGCCTCTTGGTTGTACCTAGCAATCTTTTCTTTCAAGACATGATTAGCAATATAAGAACCAAAACCTGCTTGGTTAGTGTTGATGGAAGGATCACTTGCAAATTTTTGTAAGATAGATATTAATTCATGCAAGCTACAATTTTCTAAGTCAAGCAAAGGATCCTTGACTTCATTAAGCATTTTAACTTCCTCAACTTTCTTTTCCTTTTTAACCCATACTTGTTGCCTAGCAGGAACCTCTTTCACATGTTTAAGAGATGAATCTTTTCTCAATGAATCACTAACTCGAACCAATTTTTCCTCAATATTGTTCAGGTAAACATCTTTTTCCAGAAATTCTTTCTCACAAATTCTCAACTTATGCATGACATTAACCAATTCATTGTTTATCTTTGGAATAATGTTTTCAGAATAAGAAACTAGTTGTTCAAAATCTTCCTTACTAGGTAGCTTTTCTAACTTAGTTTCAAATTTATCCTTTGATGAAGCAAGTGCTATTGTGGTGTCTTCCAACTTTTTCTTGCTACCCACAAAGCTACCAAAAATCCTTCTAAGTGTCATGGCTGCACAAGGTGGTGTTGACAAGACAAAACTTCCACCTGTAGCCCCATCTAAAGCATTTTGATACCAAGGATCTATTCCATAATAGAAATAAAGATTTAGCTTTTCATCTTCACAAGGTGTAGGATCTTCATAATGCATCCTATTAATTCTTACCCAAGCATCTTTTAATGTTTCTCCATGATATTGTTTAAAACTAGAAACAGAATTCCCTAGAGAACTCCCTCCTTGTTTGTTTCCAAGCACCATGATAGCAAGTTTTTTTTGGTATTTTTAATTTTTTATGCAAAACTGAAATAAATATGATATGATATGCAATGACACTAACAAAACAAATAAATTGCTTTGTAAGTAAAGATGGATAAGATGGTGCTCACGTAGGTGCAACCTCCCCAAGCTTAGGTGTTAGCACAAGTTGGTGACGTTGACTTTGTTGTGAGATGAATGCGATGATGCACACCCTTGGATAAATCTCTCAGCTACGATTCCCCGGCAACGGCGCCAGAAAACGTCTTGATGATCCCGAAGAGCAAGTCTTGATGCCTGCACAAATAAACGGGATTAGGTTGAGACTCCAAGTGCAGAGTGTATAGTAAGTGGAAGACAGTTTTCCCCACGAGGGGTGACTCGAGGGTTTAATATCGAACTCTCGGGGAATCTGAAGTGGTAGATTTATCTTCTTATCCTTCTTTTGGTTACCTACAAAACAAGGTTAGATGTTTTGGTCCTCAACCTCACCTGTGGTTGTCAAGCACAAGGTGTAAGAATGATATCAGGATAGTTATGCAATGCAAACAAGAAATAAATATGCAATGATGGTGGATGCAATGATAAATGATATTTTTGGGTTTTTGAATGATGTATGCAAGATGAAAAGTATTTTTGTATTTTCGGATTTAATGATGGCTGAAAATAGAAAAGTGGTATATGGTGTTGGAAAGGTGTTTCTTATGATTAAAAATGGACTGGGGTTCATGGTTTCACAAATGCACTCTCTCTTTATAAAGTGGTAGACAATGGAACACACAGTTAACATATGAGATTGCAACACAGGGTTTGATAACAAGTTACTTAGATATATGGGCATCACGTCCTAACATAGAGATCTTTTGGTTATTAACCTCTCTTATACTCCACCAAGATGCGAACTAAATCATAACACCTCAGTAATTAAGATAACTCAGAGTATAGCATTAAGTATCATGACATGAAGTGAAAATAAGAACATGCTAGATCTAGTCATGGAGTAGTGGCAATGGTCACGCCCACATCCCCGGTAGCATGGTATTTTAGTTTATCCCTAGTGAGGTAACAAAGTAAGGTAAAGATACCAAAGTGGATCGCAGAACTTTCTCTCACGTTCACTGCACTAGCCACCCCCCGTTACTCCAACTAATGCACACGTTCCCCCACACGCTCTCATAAACATGCTTGATCAAAACAAGTAGACAAGAACGGGGTACATAATATGCATCTATACTCATAACTGAAACAAACATTGCAATCTCAAACATATATTAACTCATAAAGATCCACCACAAAGGTATTACAACGGTGACCGTAATCATGTTCAGCAGCTCATACGGTGCTAATTAGTGAAGCTCAAGAGAGGAGAGATACATAAGTTACTTCCACAAACCCATAGTCCAGAGGTGGACTACTCCCTCTTCATCATGGAGACGGTGGAGAAGTCGATGGAGAAGATGGAGACCACGCCGGCAGCGCCCCGCCGGAGTTTTCCCCCTCCAATCTGCAGCTCCTGATCTCCGTTTCGGTGTTTCTGTGTTTGTGCGGCGCTCCTTCCAGAGAACGTCGGGGGACCTTTTTTATAGGCGTTTTTAGGTCAAGACTGTCGGTGGAGCGAAGATCGACGGCAACGGAGCCACGAGGCCAAACGGTGGGCCCCACGCGGCCACAGTACCTGGCCGCGTGGGCCACCCCCGTTTGGCCTCGGGCCTCGCTTGTTTGCTTCCTTCCCACAGTCTTCTTCCTTCCAAATATTGACGCCCGTAAATTTCCAGGTGATTTCGTTGACGTTTGGGTCCCTGAAACATTAAAATAAGAAAACGGGGTTTTCTGCCTGTGCAGGGTTAATTCCATAAAAATAGGAAATCATGAGATATTCCAAAATCATGATAAAACATTGATATAACCCTTATATGATGCAAATATGATTGGAATATAAGCAATTAAAGTGCAAAGTTCATGTATGCATTTTACATGCATCAGCTGCCCTACATGATCAAGATCATATTATTATAATGCTACATGTTGTGTTTGCTGGGATCCGATGAATATTGAATATTATGTCAAGTTGATTATCAATCTATCTTATATGTTATTTAAGATCTTGCATGCTTTCCGTTACTCGTAAATGCTTTGGCCAAGTAGATGCTTGTAACTCCAAGAGAGAGTATTTATGCTAGATAGTGGGTTCATGTCTCCGTTTAACCTGGACAGTGACAGAAAGTTCTAATGTTGTGGATGTGCTGTTGCCACTATGGATAACCTAACGATGCTATGTCCACGGGCATATGTGTTTGTTTACATTACGCACTTTACTTAATGCAATTATCCGTTGCTTGCAACTTAATACCAACGGAGGACTCGGATGACAACCCGGCGGTGGATTATTAGTCATAGATACGGTTGGATAACGGTCTATTTATTATGTCGTAATGCCCAATTAAATATCATAGTAGTCAACATGTCATGTATATGCATTATCATGCGCTCACTATTCGTCAATTGCCCAGCTGTAATTTGTTCACCCAACATGTTAGTTATCTTTTATGGAGAGACACCACTAGTGAACTGTGGACCCCGGTCCATTCTTTTAAACTGATTAAACAATCACAAACTGCAAACGGTTCCTTTTTCATTCTCTGCAATTTAATACTCATTTTCCACACCATACGTTTAATCCTTTGTTTTCAGCAAGCCAGTGAGATTGACAACCTCACTGTTTCGTTGGGGCAAAGTAGTTTGATTGTGTTGTGTGCAGATTCCACGTCAACAGTCCAGACTCCCTTCGACAGCTATTTTTCTGGCGCCGTTGACAACCTTCTGAAGAGTTACTGCTCCTACTGGTTCGATAACCTTGGTTTCTTTCTGAGGGAAAACTTGCTGCTGACTACATCATACCTTCCTCTTGGGGTCTCCCAACGAACGTGTGTTTCACGTCATCAGCAGCATCTGAGGTATTTGCGGCGGACGCAACTCGGGAATTTATCGTGTATGATTTTGCGTTTCATTTTGCTTATCAGCTGAGTTGAGTCCTTTGTCGACTGATCCTTTGCCATTATTCTATCGGGTGCGCGACAGCACTCCCGATGGGAGTAGCCCCCGAGATTGTGTTTATTGCTTGCAATGGAAAATAATCTCAAATCTTTTTATCCCGTACATATTCAATCGAAGAATTTTTTGATATGCTCCCGATGGGAGTAATATGTTTCAGTCGAAGAAACTAACGAGTGCTGTTATGTCTTATGTTGCGTAACTTGCAATTTCACCCTCGAAACAACCGATGCGGTCAAACGACCGGCTTTGCCTGAGTTCTGATTTTCACCTCGAACTCGACGAGGCGGTCGAGTGATCGGTTATGCCTTAAGAGGACTCGAATGCTTTTAAAGGGAGATGCTTGTGGTGACATCAGGGATGACGCATTTGGCGACTGCACCTTCTGACAGAGCGGTGGCGTGCGCAATATGACCGATGGGACGTGACATATGTGGGCCCAGGTCTGCAGTGCTGACCGAAAAAACGGTGTCGTTTGAACTGGATTTGACCACTGAAGCGCGGTTTTTACGGCGACGTGATGATGGTCTCCTAGTTCCCGTGCGTAGTGGGCGGAGTGGCCGCGACGGTTGCTCTCCGCGTTTGCCACGTGTATGACTGGATATGCACCGTGGCACATGATCTTGTGTGAACGGTGGAGATTTGTGGCGCAGTTAAATAAAAGGGGTGCGGCGAGGTAAATCAGTTTTTACTTGCCATTAGCTCCCCGCCGCCTCTCCTTCTGCATCTTCTTCTTCCTCGCGCTCTACTTGCATAGCCACCATAGCCATGGCCAAGACGGTGAAGAGGAAAGCTGCCGCGGACGCCACGGCCCCCACGGCGCCGAACGTCACCTCCCGGGCGCAGGCGGCGCGGCGCCACTAAAGAAGAAGGCTGGAGGCTGGACGAGGTCCAGTATGACAGCCTTGAAGCTGGACGGATACCGGCGGGACGGGTGGCGCCCTCCGCCGCGCTGCTGCCTGCTCGCGTTCCCGGTGCTGAGGTAAGCCCTCAACCCAGGGAGGGCGAACGCGTATGCTTCCTTGACTTCATGAACAGGGGCTTCTCCTTCCCTATTCATGACTTCGTGCGTGCGCTGATGTGCGCATACAAGTTGCAGTTGCACGATTTCACCCCCAACTCCATGTTGCACATTGTTGTTTTCTTTGTGCTTTGTGAGTGCTTTCTGGGGCTTCATCCGCATTGGGGTCTTTGGAAGAAGATCTTCAATGTGAAGAGGAACGCCGACCCAGACGGTGTGTATGCCGTTGGCGGTTTCAACATCCAGGCTCGCAAGGAGGTCGAGTACTTCGACATCCAACAGGTTGAGTCAGCGCAGAACTGGCACAAAAAGTGGTTCTACGTCAGCGTGCAGGAAGACGGACTGCCCGCGTTTGACGCCAACGCGCCTCTGGTGAAGACCTGAGCCTGGTTGCATCAAACAACTGATGTGGAAGAGGCTGAGGCGAAGCCTTTGATGGAGAAGATGGCCAAACTTATGAAGACTGTCGGCCGTGAAGTGAGCGGCCTTCATCTGATTGCGACCTTCATCAAGCGGGGAGTGCAGCCTTTGCGGGTGCGAGCGCACCCGATGTGGGCGTTCCAGGGCGCGCACGACCCGACGCGATTGGCGGGAGAAGAGGGCTTGCCATCAGCAAGGGAAGTAGAGACCAGGGTGCGGTCAATCACCAAGCTGACCACAAAGGACAGCTGCCCCCTCGACTGCCCCCGCGACGCGTTCGACAGCGACCATCCACTGCCCGCGGTACGTTTTCGTCTTCTGCTTAACATTTCACGGGAAATATATGCTGTTAGCTGATGTAAGTACATCTGGTATGTGCAGAATTGGGCGCCTGCCACGCGCTTCCCTCCACTTCCTGAAGATGGGGAAACGGCGGAGGTGGAGATTTTGTTGGCCGAGGGCGAGGTCGATGATATTTCTCTCGCTTCTGCTCACACGCCTACTGACGAGTGGAGGAATCTGAGCAGGAGGAGGAAGAACTGTCTCCGCCTAAACGGCGCCGCGCAGTCGAGACTGCATCGACTGCGGACAGCTCGCCCCCACCTGCTGCACATGGTGAAGACTCGGGCTCTTCTTCACCTGACGCGAGAGGGCCAAGGGCGGTGACCCCACTGCACACTGCTTCTCCAGCTAAGTCACCGTCGTTCGAGGCATGCTTGGATTATGATGCCTTGCTGCTTTCTGACGACGAGGAAGTCAGGTGAAGACTTTTGCCGAAGATTTGTGCTTTGCTGTATGTTTTCCTTTGACAACTGATGCTTTGCTTTTGTGCAGCCCGGGTGAGGATGATTTGCCCAAGGATGACCTCCCACCGAACGCTCCCGGAGCGATGCCAGTGTCACCTTCGGGTGAGGCGCTTCGGGCGGAGGCTCAGCCGACTTCTCCGACGAGTCCTCATCCCAACCCGCAGGAAGATGCGCCTTCTACGTCGAGTGGTGCGCTGCCCTCACGCTATAACCATGTAAGTATTATGCTGAACTCTTCAATGTTTTATCGGGTGCGCGACAGCACGATAATTGGGCATAGGCTCAAACCCGAGTGTTTATGTTTTGTGTGTTATTTTGCTGAATCCTTCTTGCCGCACAGTCGTTCATCCGCACTCTCCTTGAGTCGGGTGAAACGTATTTGCAGGTGGAGCACGAGCGCGATCAACTGCGAGCCAAGGTGGAGCAGCTGGATCGTAAGAATCCCATGACTCTGTTTACGAATGTTTGATGAATCTGTTTGCTAATCTGTTTCCTTGCGCTGTTGTTAGGTGACAAGGCGACGGCCTTATCCGTGTGCAGGAGCTGGAGAAAGAGCTTGCTGCCGAACGCGAGGGCATGCAGCAGAAGCTCAAGGAAGCGGAGGATCGCGAGACCCTCCAAATTCATCGACTCCGCTCGCTATCCCACGTGATGGAGGTAATATTCTGACAGAGGTATCGTGTTTGACGAATTTTGTCACGATTCTAACTTGTGATTTCCCAACAGAGGCTGTTGGTGTCGCCCCGGCTGCGGATGAGGGCTCACTCGAGGATGCAGCGAGCGCTTTTGATAGGATATGCGCGCGGGCCCGGGACGCCCTTCGGAGGTCCACAAGTGCGCTGTCATCTGTCTACCAGACCGTCCTACCGAAGAACAAGCCGCCCGCGACTGTGGAGTCATTGGTTGATGTCTTTGCGCCTGGTACATCTACCATGGCAAATTACGCCCGAGCTCAGATGGTAGGTGGATCTGAGACCACCTTCATTTTGCTGATGGGACACATTATAGCAGGCGACTTCGAGAAAGCTGTAGCTGGCTTTCCGAAGAATTCTGAAAGAAAATCCGCCGTGACCAACTCGAGGAAGAAGGAGGCGGGGACGCTGTCACGGAAGATGGTGACTATGCTCGAGCAGCGCGCCGCCACCATGTCCGAGTGCGCCGCTCGCACCTCTAGGGCTAGATCCGAGTCAGCTTCATAGACAGCGTAGCTAGCTTGCCCGCGCTTTTGATCTATTTGTAATGAACTTGAATGCCGTATGGGAGCTTTTGATTAATATGCTCTTATGACCTGCACCCCTTATGCCTATAATATGTCTGAAATTTGGAAAAAACAGCCCCCGAGCCTGCTGGTCGGGGTTTTGCGAGTGATATATGGAGCTTATGTTTGAACTTTGGTTTTATGTAGTCTGAAGCGCGTGGCGCGTCGACCGATCAAACTTCAGGGAGTTCTTCCAAGCCAAGCACCGAAGTGTCAACGACCAAAAGCTTATTGACTACCTTACACAGAAATTCACGACGATGGAGAGAGAGCTGAAGGAGATGAAGGACGCCCTTGCCGATCTTCAGTCGAGGCCGTCACCCGCAACGGAGCGAGAGTTATTTCTGCTGGCGGAGCTGGACAAAGTGAATCTTCAACTCGAATGTGAGTACACTCGAGTCGAAGTATTGTCTTTGCCAAGTTTGTTGACGAAATGTCACTGTGTTATGCTTGCGCAGGTGCATGCTTCGACAGACCGAAAGAGGAAGCTCGGCTGCGCGAACGTTTGGATGATCAGGCCAATAGACTGGAGTATTCGACCCACCCTTTCTGGTCAGATCGGGCAAGAAGTTGAGTGCTTGTTCTGCTTCAGAACCGCGCCTGGCGCGTGGCCATTGTGCTTGAGACCTGCAGGCTGGCTTTGTCCAGAGTGCATCAGGCGTTGTTTCCATTGAACGAACAGCCGGAAGGTTTGTCAGATTGCTGGAAAAATTCCGTAAAGGCAAGGCCATCAAGAGATTTGTGCGAGAGTAGCTCATCGGTGGAGCAAATGTTGCACTCGCATTTGTGCGGACCCATTATCCGAACGTTGACTTGAAGAGAATTGCTCAGGGACCCGCACCCGTGCCTGGTGGCGGTCCTGTGCCTATGCAGGAGCACTACCAAGAGACTCGCACGGATGCACTGGTCCTGATTCATCGAGTGTTGAAAGAGGAGGAATGGGCCGTACCAAAGGATGAACCTACAGAATAGGCTAGGCATGTATTTGGTTAGAAATTTGTGTAGAGTTTACCTGATGAATTTTCGCGATCTGCGTGTATGTAACACGTGTATGGGATCTGGAAACAGTTGGAGAGAGTGCTCGGCGAATTCCTTGGGGATACCTGGCATGTCGGCTGGACACCACGCAAATATCTCCCAATTCTCACGGAGGAATTCGACGAGTCTTTCCTATGCGATAGGCAAACTCGACGATACATTGACTGTCTTGGACGGATCGGTCGGGTGCACCTGATGTGACCTTGTGTCATTTGTTGCGTTGAACGCTCTGTCGACTGCCAATTTTTTGTGTTCCTGCATGAGTGTGCGGTCGTTGGAAATCGACAGATCGGCGAGTGCCTCTTCCGTACCGAACGTCTGAGAGATTTTGCTGAACTCTCGGTCGCAAGAATCGGACCTTCGAAAGTTTCCAGTGACAGTAATGACTCCTTTGGGCCCTAACATCTTTAGCTTGAGGTATGCATAATGTGGGACTGCCATGAATCGAGCGAACGTTGGTCGTCCAAGTATGGCGTGGTATTGTGACTTCCAGTCGACGACCTCGAACTCAATCGATTCCGTCCTGAAGTGACTTGGGTCCCCAAACGTGACGTCGAGTTGTATTGTGCCTTCTGGGCTGACTGCTTTGCCTGGGACGATACCGTGGAAGGTATTTGTGGACTTCGATAGATTTTCGACTGACCTATTCATTCTGCGGAGTGTGTCTGCAAAAATGATGTTGATGCCGCTGCCTCCATCCATGAAGACTTTGGTTATGGCGTATCCTCCAATTTGCGCGTCGAGTACCAGAGCTGCATGCCCTGGTCGAACTAGCAGGGGGGGTGGTCCTCCCGCTGAAGTTTATGGCAGTTTCGGATCCCTTCAAAAATTTACGAACAGAGGAGGTGCCATGACAGCCATGTTCACTGTCGAGTGCGTAGTTTTTGCTGCCTATTGGAGGGGCGACCCTTCTGTATCAAGTTCACCTCCCTATTGAAAGGTATATCCCTGTCAATCATCATCTTCTTCGTTGGCCCTCTTCTTCGATGCATCGCCGCCCCCTTTCTTCAAGGAGTTGTAGAGCTCGACCCACTTCGGGCATCCCTTATCATGTCCCAACAATGGGGCAAGGTGAACTTGGTCTTGTACACCTTCTTGTGGAACTCCAATGCTTGGAGAATAAGGTCCTCAACCCCAATGCCACTCACCGACCGCGCCTTGACACGATCGTAGACGGCTTGGAACTTGCTACATTCGGTTTGAATGTGCGACCACCTCTTGCTAAGAGAGCCCTCATTGCGATCACTCTCGATCTTGTAAGGAGGCAATTTCCTTTGCTCATGGAAATGCTTCCACACCCTTCTCCCAAACATGTGCCCTTTTGTTGAGCACCGGTGGTTGTGGATTGCCCACATGTCATCTACGACTCACAGAGGACTTGATCCTCCTTATCTGTGTATGACGCCGTCCGAGCGTTCCACTTCTTGAGATTGACGACGAGGTTGGCGTGCTCCTCGCCAAAATCAAGCGGCTCTTCATCAATGTCGACACCATCGGCTTGTGTCTCGCCTTGGGTGTCGACATAGGGCATGTCCGTGGTCGGGTCTTGCGTCTCGGCGTCTTCGATGCTGGTGTACATGGCTCCATCGCAGATCAGGTCCTCCATGACACGGTCGTCGTTATCGACCTCATTGAAAAAGGCCAGATTGGATGGCGTCGTGGGCGGCCTCTCGTTGAAATCGAGCACGCGGGGATCGGGCATGGTACCCATGGCCGACGTCGACCGAGACTTCGTCTTGCTATGCAACGACCCCTCGCTGGCGGTCGGCGTCACATTGAGGTCAATTGGGGCACGAAGGGGGCCGCCGGGACCGAAGTAATTTCCGGCGACGCCTCGCGGAACCCAAGCCGCTTCAGGGCGCCTGCGGGGTAGATGACAGACGGTAAAGCCGAGCTCGCCGACCGTGGCGGCTTCCCTTTGGCGGACGAGGCCGAGCTCGCCGCCGAGGCCACCACACCGGGGACGAGGCCGGCGGCAAACATACCGTCAAGTACCTCCCCCTTGAGGAGAAGCACGGCTCGGGCGGCGGCCTGGGTGGCGATGAGGTCCGCCGCAGCATGGGCATGGATGGCGGCGATCGCTCCTTCTCTTCGGCTGCCTCCTTGGCGGCCTTGTCCTCGGCCGCCTTGAGCTGCGTCCTCTCCCTCCGGCCTACCCTCTTGTCCGATTCCATCAGCCGCTCCTTCTTCGGCTTCAACAGGGCGACGGCCGTGGCCTTGGAGAGACCGTCCTCCATCGAGGGCGGTGGCTAGGGCGCGGCGGTCGCGGGAGGGTTTGGGCAGGAAAGGGTTGGGAGAGGGATTGTGTGCCTGGCGCATGAGCCCGACGCGGACAAGGGAGGATAAAGGGTGGACCGGAAGCCTGTCCGTTTCTCCCCAAACTTGGACCAAACTTGGGCCTGGTTTGGGGTGAAAAACGTGTCCGCGCGGACAACGGTCTGCATGCGGTGGCCCGTTGGAGCCCCTCCCCTGTCCATCCGAACAGATTTGGACTGGGCCTGTCCGTTTGCGGGCCTCGGTTGGAGATGCCCTTATGTAAATACGATGCAAGTAATTTTTTGTCAGAGGATCGTTATCCTTCCAAGTAGCAGCAGAAAGTATTCTACCTTCTTGAGTGGGCATGAATGCTTCAGTATAATGTGGTTCGATCTGCACGATTCATTCGTCTTGAGCGCACCCTCCTCATTGCAAGATTTCCCTTCCTCCTCGCCGCAACTTCTCAATCTTCATGACCACCACCCGAGCCAGAGCCACCGACGATGCGGCTGCCCGCGGTAGATGCGAGCAATAACCTCAGGGTTGTAGTGTCGAGTCGTCGGGCTTAATTAAGGTTGCAAGGGTGTGTTTATGGGTGCCGAAGAATAAAAGAGTGGGGGTTTAGAGAGATAGTCGGGGTGGCGGTGGACCGATGAAGGTGACAATTTTGCGCAGGGCAAGGAGGTTGGGCTGGTTGGCGGTTCAGCCGGCGTCGATGGTTGGGGAATGGAGGTGGTGATTTTTTTCGGGGAGGAGGTGGTTATGTTAGTGTGGCATCATGGGAAATAAATGTGTCGCTCGAAAAAAATAAATTTGTGACGCGAAATGCTACACTTATGGATGAGGTACCAGCGAGGCGGTCCTATTTTTTCTAGGATATATCTTGGATATTTTTGTGTGCACGTGTGTGTTGATCTTCTCGGCCTTCAACGATCTAAGCGCAAATTCATCCTGTCTAAACATTGTCAAAGAAAAATCGCAAGCAAAAGGCCCAGCCTGCATCATATCCAAGAACAAGACCACGAGCATGTTGGATGTATGCCCAAAAGGCAATAAAGTTTAACATCCGATTCAGAATTGTGCTTCATGATTCTATGCTATAACTGCGGTGACTCCTGAATATGTGATTCAGAGGAAAACTCACTCGCACGTGTAGAGATATGAACAGAATAAAGTATACCCTAGTTGTCGAGGTGTTAACTCGGCAAATCCCATGGTTAGGCACCTAGGGTTGAGATCGGGAGAGAGATTTGGTAGCGCTGGTAGTAACTACGGCTGACAAGCAAGGTTTACCAGGTTCAGGCCCCCGGAGGGTAACACACTACTTCCTGCTTGTCTAATTATTGATGGTTGTGAACAATGGAGCTACAATGGGGTTCCGACGAGATGTCGATCTCGCTAGGGTTTTGATGCTGTGTATCGCGTGTTCCAGTTTGGCGGCCCTCCCAGCCTTTATATAGGAGGCTGGGTCTCGGGATTCGCAACCGACTAGGTTTATAGGTAAGGTAAGTTCGAACCGACCTAATCTACGCTTGACTTGGAACGTACTCCTTTTTCCTGGGCCTCAGTCTTGGTTCCTTGATGGGCCTTCATGCGGGTCTTGACCTTATACGTGACCTGGTACCCTCATAGTGGGCACCCGAAGGGTAGGCCCACATCACTAGTCTTGCCTTTTAGACTAATTCGTTGATTGCTAGAGACCACGTTTTCCTGGTATGGGACATTGTTTATGTCAGCATCAATGAGTGGCATATGTTGGTGGAAACAATGTGGCTGGGTAGACCCAAATTGTTGATATGCTAAGAAGATTCCAAAGTGTCTTTTTGTCCTTAGTGCAATATCGCAGGTGGTTATTATATGACATGTCCTTAGACCATGAGGTTATTAGGATTGTGCATACTGGAAGAATTACTTTGGTATGTCAACACCACGGCCGTAACTGGGTGGTAAAACGGCAGTCACTGGGTGATTCCCAAGGTGTGCATAATACCTAATGTTCCAAGATGGGAAATTACTCCTCTGTCAAAAGAGAGATACTTCCAGGGGCCACTCGGTATGTATGATATACAATATGTTCCGCAGACAATGCGTGATGAAGTTACATCATATGGGATATCGGATTACGGGAACAAGAAAAGGAAATTTACCGGTAACGAGATAGACGGAGATATAGTGAATAAGGGATTGATTCATGGAAATATCAGGAATACTTTATCTCGGGTAATTTCAGTATCGTGAGTAATGGGAATGACGATTAATAATCAACAGGTTCAACTGAGTGTCCTTCGTAAAACGGTAGCAGTTATTCAGGTAGCCCATGTACCTGACACTGGCCGGTGTGATTAGAAGGAAACATCTAATTATAGCTACACGTTATCGAACCTGTAGGGTAACAAGGTTAAGTCAGTTCTAGTTTGTTGTGTATATGGTTGGTCTGGATACGAGAGAGTCACCGGAATGGTTTCTACGTGGTAGATAATATCTTTATCAGATAGAATGGATTATGCAAACACTACGTGTCTCGGAGTAATAGAAATAGTTTCTATCACTAGTCGGATTTATTCCGAGGGTTTATATAAGAGGGAAATATTTATCCGGAGTATTTTGTCTGCGGACACTAGGTGTCCCGGATCATATAAAAGTGTTTTATATGATAAGTAATTAATTGGGAATATTCTGTAAAAAGAAATATTCAAATAAGAATTAATTAGACAAAATATTATTTAGTTAAATATTAATTAATATAATTTATTTAATTAATAAATAATTATTGGAAAAATATAAAGGCCAATAAAAGGTGGTTGCTACATGGGCCCTAGGGCCCACGTAGCAACCGCACCACCATTAGGTGGTGGTGGGCCGAGCCGTGCGAGAAGGGGGGAGATCCCCCCATGGCCGAACCCTAGTGGGCCGCGTGGCCCATGGGGGAGGCGACGACGGCGGCGGCGGCTGCCAGGGTCAGCCGGCCGGGTGGGCCCCACCTAGGTCAGTGCGGCTGTGGGCCCCACCCGGGGCGGTGCGGCGGCCGGGCCCCACTTGGGGCGGTGCAAGGAATGGAGGGGAAGGCGAGTTGGAATCCAACTCCAACTCCACCTCCCCAACCGAATGGGCAAGGGGGAGGCTTTCCCCTTTGCCAAGTCGACTTGGATAGGGGAAAGCTTTCCCCTTCCCCAAGTCCCTCCACCCCTTGGCCTCTTATATAAATCCCACCCCCTCTCCTTTGGAGACACACAAGTTAGATCTCTTTAGTTGGATTAGAGGGTTCCTCTCTCCAATTTGATCTAGATCTAATATATAATCTCTCTCTCCCTCCTTCTCATGTGTTGAGATCTCCACCTTCATATACACCAGCGGTGAGTGCTTCAAGTGTGGACGGCGAAGCCCTGCTGGACTAGATCATGTATGCGTGTGAAACTCAGAGGGGTGATCGTTGAGAAACGGTTGACCCTATCTCACACTGTTGGATCAAGGCGGGACGCGAGGAGTCTACGATATTCTCTTGGCTAGGCTTAGCCGAGGGAGTTCTTCCACAAGCTTCATCGACATCGTCATAGACATCGGCGACGACTACATCAACTACGTCGACTACGTCAACTTCGTCATCGACATCTCTTCCGCTTCAACGGTGTCGGTAACGGTTTACAGTTAGAACAAATATGCATGTCTGTCACTTGTATCTTCATAGTAGATCTTGGTTGTTATGTTGTAGTGGCAAAATTTTTGTTTTCCATGCAGTAACCAATAGTGGTATCAGAGCGGTCCATGCGTAGATACAAGATTTGATCTAGAGAACATGGTGTGCGGGCACCGCATAAGTTTGTGCGGGTATGTTATAGAAGTCTTTCTTAACATTCAGTTTATTTATGTTTGCTTCCCATATGCGGTCTCGTCTTGTTTCCAGCGGCATAGTAAGATCTCGGACTTCTGGCAATCCGTGGACCTTCCGGCTGCTCCTAGTATGCCCGTTGGCGCCAACAAAGTGCTTCAGTAGCTTCGAATCTTATTATAGTTGGCCTCGTTGACTTGATAGCGGAAGGGGCATGTGGACTAGGTCCACACGGGGGTCACGCGCACATGTGATCGTTTAGATGGGGAGCCGCAACGTTTTCGTAATGTTGGGTTGTCCATCACCCCGCAATGTCAATCTAGCAACATGAATAATCATGCCTGGTGAGGGCTGTAGTTTTTCTGGGGTTTTAGGGAATCCTACAGCCACGCTAAAAGATGCAAACAAATGTTAGAGGCGTCTAACTCTGTTTTGCAGGACATGTGATGTGGTATAGTCTCGAAATATTTTATTTTGTTGACTAACCTTGTTTTGTTTTGGCCGGCGTGCCGTTCTTCCTTGTTCGTCGAGCTATGGTGATAGTGGAGGATAGGAGAAGGCATGCACTTGTCGTGAACCTCGACATGGCCGCACCGGTGGAGGCCACCGGTAGATGAAGGAAGAAGACTATACTACATCACAAAGTGTTATTTACTTGTGCATGTTTTATACCTGTTTTCTTGCTTTTCCCTTGATTGCGCAGTAGATGTGATTATTAGGGAGATTCCTCGGTAGCTGCAGAGTTTAATTACTTGAGCTAAAATTAACAATATCAAGGAGATCGTGTTCATCCAACCGTGGCACCGTCAAACCAGATGCTTGTCACCGTACGCCATGTATCCATGAGTAATGTGTGCCAAGGGTTTGGGAGGCGGGCACGAACCGTTCTAGCAGCATGATCGGTTGGTTGTCTTGAAGTCCAAGCATAACTAGTTATGAATTCGGAGCACATCCATCGAAAGATGAAACAGAAGTCACGGCAGGAAGTGATTGGTCTGTTGACCTACTCGTTGTAAGCTACGTTCAATGGCATGTATCCATCTATTGATCGTATGTTGAGCGTGGATTTCGTATACACTAATTTTATCATGAGGAATATCAATTTTAGTGGGAGCACATTATTAGTTTATCTTTAACTAGTGCTAGAAAAATAATTATGAACATGTCTTGGTGAACCTTAGATTGTTGTAGATCGACACACGTAACACCCGCTATTTACCTTGGTCCACTACTTTTAAGAAAACACTTTTCTACCATTAGGAGTAAATATGTTGTTTGGGTATGTTTCCTAAGTTTTGTACTTAGGGGTGCCAAGTATAAGTATGTCCTCGACGCTCCTCCTTCGGGGGTTGTTGTCAAAACTACTTATGAAAGGGAAGCTCACACCTTGAAGAGTGATGAGGCTGTCTCTATCCAATGTCTTATGTTGACATGCATGGGCCATGAGTTGCAGAAGCGGTTGGATCGCATATCTGCTAAGCGACATGATCGTCGTACTCACAGCCATGTTCCAGACTCAGGCAAAGACAGAGAGTTATGAGATAACAAAGATTTTCTGGTCATGTCACATGGCAGAAGGAAGCTCAACAAGCGAGCATGTAATCAAGATGATTGATTGCGGTACAAGGCTGTAGACTTTGGGGTTTACTAATTCCAACTGAGCCAAGTACAGATTTAATGTTGACTTTACTTCCCCGTTTTACAACGGATTTATCATGATTCAAAACATGAGTGGGAGGAAGAAAACGTTGAATGGCTCCTTGCTATGCTGAGATCTGCAAAAGCTAATATGATGTGGGATAACAATCAAGTTCGATTGTTGCCCAATTCGCATGCTTCAAGAAGAAGAGGAAGTTTAGTTCAGGAGAATCCTGAACACCTCTTCCGAGGAATGAAAAGATATTGAAAGTGAAACTGTAAAAGGTTTTGGGCACTAATAAGAAGAACCTGCTAAAGGTACAGAAGGTATAAGAGTTATACTTAAATGATATTCGTTATTCTTGCTAGTAACTCCGGAGTATTGGGTGCGAAGAATTTTTTCTTGCATTCAATATAAGGGCTGCAGAAAGTAAGAAGGATAGAGAATAAAAGGTGGTGGTGTGCACCAAGTTTGGCGCATGGACTTTCATCCTTGGGATGAAGACGTCTCCACTTTTATTTTTCAAATAAAAAGATTTGTGAGCTTCGGCTCAAGTTATTTGGTCGCATGTTTGGCGATAAATATTCTTGTGAATTTATAGGACAAGTTGGTCCTGTTTATTGTGATAAATAATATTGGAGATCACTCCATTAGGGATGATCAAGTAGCAAATCTTTTAAAGTTAAGGGAATATCATTTGTTCTAAAATATTTTGTGATTGTGTTGATATCACCTTCGGGTGACACTATCATCTTGGATGCATCATATGCATGATGGAACGAAATCCAAGATATTGCACATAGTGAGAAATCAACAAAAGATAAAGGTTTTGGACTGTTAATGATTTTATCATTAATGTCTAAAGTTTCACAAAATGTTTAGATATAAAGTCTTGGTGATTATGTAATTATGTCTTGAAAGTTTTCAAGTCATAATCTGACTAAGTGTGACGAAGTCAGCACTAAGAATCTTCTTGTTTTTGCATAATGTTTGGCAATACTCAATCTAGAATATGTTTGCTCGCTAGGTAATTTTAGCACAGTTAATTGTCTTGCTTCGTGTCATTGTTTTGAAAGATAAACTATGGATGGACACGTTGGTCTTAGGTACTAAAGTTTCTGAAATATTGGAAACTTGGTCCTAAGATAAAGGACAAAAGGAATTTCATTGTCTCTTGCCTCATGTCATTGTTTTGAAAGATAAACTTTGGGACATGATGGATTTAGGTTCTGAGATTTTCTGAAAGATGAAACTCGATCCTAATAGTAAAAGACAATGAGTTACTTTGTTGGTTGTTCCAATAAGTTAATTGGAAGTCCTCTTATAACACCACATAAGTGACAATGTTTGTTACTAAGATAGATGTGATTCTTAAGGAATTTATTCCTTGTTGAATTCAGTGGGAGGATGGTGATTCTTGAAGAGATTATTGAATCTTCGGAAATAGTTATCAGAAGTTGTGCAGGCGGAAGCAATTCCAATTGACAATTCTTTTAGACTAATACCAAGAGTCATTGCAATATGAGCATGACTTCTTGTCAAGAAATAATCACTTAACAGATAAAGAGCATATGAGTTTCTAGGAAACTTGAGTCCATATGCTAAGACAAAGTAATAAGATAAGGTGCTATAGTATCCAAACCTTCATGACTTAGAGTCATATTAATTAGTAATATCATCAAGTTCAGTTGAAGACTTGAAGGAATTCCTATTGGAATATTTGATCATAAAACTTGTTTTGTCATAAATGGTTTTATGACAAATTCAAGAGTTGACTACTCAGGATCATATGATCTGTAGCATGGCTTTGTTGATCTAAATGGGACTAGTAGATTTGTATGAGATGTTAATAAAGTATATTCCTCTAAGGAAAAATAATCAAGTATGTGTATGATGTACAACTCGAGGGCTTTGTTAAATGAATACAATACTAGTTATTTAATGAGTATGTTTGTATAAGATGTTAACAAAACAAATTCCTTTGAAGGAAAAATTTATCGAGGATGTGTACTAGGTACAGCTCGAGGGTTTTGTTAAATGAATACACAACTTGTCATTAAAAGTATGTCTGTGGTGGTAGACAGATGATGATATGAAGGTGGATTAGTTTTGTAATTATGTGAAGTAAAACAAGCAATGTTTGACTTCATAGGAAATTGCAAAGTTCTTGAAAGTTAGTGGGAGCTTGTTTATGGTATTCAATTAATTTTGAAACCATTAAAATACTTCATTTGATAGAATATGTGTATCATTGAAAAGTTATTCAATGAAACATAAGGAGCAAGGAATTAGTATCATGACAGGATATATCCTGATAATGATTTAATATCTTGCTGCAAGAATGCATACAAAGTGTTTTGAAGTAAAATTCGAAACATGAGAGAACTACGTTCTTATAAAGGACAAGGAAATTTATATGCAAGAACCACGATGATATATTAGTGGTGAGCATGATCAAATGATTCTATCATTTTATCATCATGGGAATTTCCTGAATAATGCATTCTTGGATTCAAATATCAAGTGATAAAAGGAAATTGTTGGCAAGTTGACTTTGTAACAAAAGTTCAATTGACTCCAATTTTATAAAGTATTCTCTAAATGGTGTTTTGAAGAAATTCAAAAGAGAATATCGAAATGTAAGAGTTACATTGGACAAAGACTTATGAGATAAGCATAAAGGATAAACCAAGGATAAAACATGATCTTATGATTTTGTAAAATAGCAAGGGTTAGGATGCTTAATTAATTTTGAGCATAGAGTTACGTAACACTAGGACAAGTCGCAGTAACAGTGGGAGCTTAAATGATTCCAAAAGGGTTGTCGGTTCATTGGATGAACTAGGTGTGGTTCTTTACAAAAGAAGCAGCAATGTTGTGAGAACAGCAGAACTGTTTTCTTAGTTAGAGTACCAAGGTTTCACCTTGCATAGCCTGGACTGCATGTGATCGTATGATCAAGGAGATTATGATAGAAAAGAGTTTTCTACATAATTTATAAAGTTTCAAACAACCCCGAAAGGGTCTGATGACAAATGTCTACCACAGGAAAGGAAGCATGAGAATCCATCTGTTTCACCCAGATGTTGAGTCTTGTGCAAATAGCAAATTGCCTATTATGCAAGTGGGAGACTGTTGGATGTATGCCCAAAAGGCAATAAAGTTTAACATCTGATTCATAATTGAGATTCATGATTCTATGCTACAACTGCGGTGACTCCTGAATATGTGATTCAGAGGAAAAATCACTCGCACGTGTAGAGATATGAACAGAATAAAGTATACCCTAGTCTTGCCTTTTAGACTAATTCATTGATTGCTAGAGACCACGTTTTCCTGGTATGAGACATTGTTTATGTCAGCATCAATGAGTGGCATATTGTTGGTGGAAACAATGTGGCTGGTGATGGCCCTTCACGTAGTTACCTGCGTGAAAAGTAAATGGGTTAGGTTGAGACTCCAAGTGCAGAGTGTGTAGTAAGTGGAAGACGTGTTTTCCCCACGAGGGGTGACTCGAGGGTTTAATATCGAACTCTCGGGGAATCAGTAGTGAAGATTTATCTTTCCTATCCTTCTTTTGGTTACCTACAAAACAAAGTAAATGTTTTGGTCCTCAACCTCACCTAGTGGTTGTCAAGCACAAGGTGTGAGAATGATATCAAGATAATATGCAATGCAAACAAGAAATAAATATGCAATGGTGGTAAATAAATATGCAAGGATGGTGGTAGCAATGATAAATGATATTTTTGGGTTTTATATGATGAATGCAAGATGTAAAAGTGTTTTTGTATTTTCGGATTTTTAAATGGCAGAAAATGGAAAAGTGGTAAAAGTGGTTGGAAAGGTGTTTCTTATGATTAAAAATGGACCGGGGTTCATGGTTTCACAAATGCACTCTCTCTTTAATAAAGTGGTAGACAATGGAACACTAGAGTTGACATATGAGATTGCAACACAACAGTTTAATGACAAGTTATAATTATATGGGCATCACGTCCTAACATAGAGACCTTTTGGTTATTAGTCTCTCTTATACTCCACCAAGATGCGAACTAAATCATAACACCTCAGTAATTAAGATAACTCAGAGTATAGCAATAAGTATCATGACATGAAGTTAAAATAAGAACATGCTAGATCTAGTCATGGAGTAGTGGCAATGGTCACACCCACATCTCCGGTAGCATGGTATTTCTTTTTATCCCTAGTGAGGCAACAAAGTAAGGTAGATACCCAAGTGGATCGCAGAACTTTCTCTCACGTTCACTGCACTAGCCACCCCCCGTTACTCCAACTAATGCACACGTTCCCCCTCACACGCTCTCATAAACATGCTTGATCATGACAAGTAAATAAGAACGGGGTACATAATATGCATCTACTTTCATAACTGAAACAAAACCATTGCAATCTCAAACATATATTAACTCATAAAAAGATCCACCACAAAGGTATTACATAGATGACCGTAATCATGTTCAGCAGCTCATACGGTACTAATTAGTGAAGCTCAAGAGAGAGAGATACATAAGTTACTTCCACAAACCCATAGTCCAGAGGTGGACTACTCCCTCTTCATCATGGAGACGGTGGAGAAGTCGTTGGAGAAGATGGAGACCACGCCGGCAGCGCCCCGCCGGAGTTTTCCCCCTCCAATCTGCAACTCCAGGTCTCTGTTTCGGTGTTTCTGTGTTTCTGCGGCGCTCCTTCCAGAGAACGTCGGGGGACTATTTTTATAGGCGGTTTTAGGTCAAAACGGAGTCGGTGGAGGAAAGATCGACGGCAACGGAGCTCCGAGGCCCAAAGGGGGGTCCCACGCGGCCAGGTACTGGCCGCGTGGGCCCACTCCTTGGCCCTCGGGCCTCCGCTTGTTTGCTTCCTTCGCTCCCACGCTTTGTTCCTTCCAAAAACTGATGCTCGTAAATTTCCAGGTCATTTGGACGTCGTTTGGGTCCCTGAAACATTAAAATATAGAAATAGGGTTTTCTGCCTGTGCAGGGTTAATTCCATAAAAAATAGGAAACATATCAAATATTCCCAAAATCATTATAAAACAGTGATATAACCCTTATATGATGCAAATATGACTGGAATATAAGTAAAATAATGCAAAGTTCATGTATGCATTTTACATGCATCAACATCCCCAAGCTTAACCTATACTCGTCCTCGAGTATGAAGGTGATAAAACTAACATGGACTTTGCAATTTAATACTATCAATGGATATCAAAGATGATTACTATTGCTACATAGAGTCAAATGATTCATTCTTAAAAGGAGTAGCAATATGCAAGATAGTTTATGAAGTGATATCAAGTATTCAATGCAAGGATGTTCAATGATAATTCACAAAGTGTAACATAAAAGAAAGTACTATGGACCACATGTATGCATAATGAAAAGTAAGAACATCCTATAATGGTCATAGAGTATTGATGAAAATCTGAATATAAAAGGTGGACACTTTGGAAAGATATATATATGAGTAGAGGTAAAGCATGAATAATTTCATCTAACTTCTGAACTTCTCTACTTAAGTTAATGATTGTAATGTGGTAATCCTTGGTGTCAAGCTCTCATTCCCCTATCATAGCATCTTGAATGATTAAGTTTAAAGTGAAAGCAAATATGAGTAGTGTGCTTGACAAAGTACAGGTTGAAAGTCTCATGCCCCTTGAATACAAGTACCTACTCCATGTGTTACTCAACTTGGAAACAAAGCAAGTTCAAGTTAAATATCATTGTAAGTAATAATAGTATCATTAAGAGCGTCAACTGGGGTACCTCTTGTCCCAGGATATGGAACAAGCCCATATCAAAATGACAAGACAAACAAACACAATGAACAATCTCAACACCCTTTTTATTTACCATTAGATAGCTTTTTATTGTAAGGTGTATCACAGAAGGTTCACCATAGCATGTAAGTAAATTTCCACCATGAATGATGCATGGCTTAGATTAGCGGCCCAGGCGTCTCTCTAACCATTTATACAAACTCATTTAAACTCACTTCATTTCCACATTTATTTCACCCATGGTAAGCATCCATAAACAAAAGTACATGATATCAACTAAATGAATGAAGTGCATGTTGAAAGCTTGCCATGTGACAGCACATATGAGCTAACTCTCAACCAAAGACATTTGTCAAGCCACAACATCATAATTTTAATCACAATGGGTCATATTTTATTTATGCAATGAAAGTAAAGTGTGCATCAAGTTCGAGAGAGCTCTATAACCAACTTTTCCCATAACAATCAACAACATAAGCATTTTCATTCAGAGGTATAGATAACACAAATATCATGATAAACATACTCGGAATAGCATAAAGCTAATAGGTAGATATGGTGGACTCACTGGAAAAACTTTGGTTGAAGGTGTTGGAAACAAGTTTTTGCTTGTTGGAATTTTTGGGCTAGCAAGAGGGAGAAAGTTGACCATCTAAATGCATGCATGAGTGTCCATAGAACTAACTAATCCATGTTAAACAAGTAAAATAACATTCAGCATCAAAACATGAATAAAAGATAGCTCTTGATAAAATATTGCAAATTATTACTCATTAACAAGCTCATGAATCATGCAACTATATGTATCTTTTAAAATCAACTCAACATCCCTTTTCCCAATCTATAATAGCATCCAACATAATTCAACCCAAATTTCCAGTAGCTCTCTCATATATAAATGATAGTGTGGTGGTCTCACAAAATAAAAATCAAACCAAAACAAACAAAAAGACGCTCCAAGTTTATGCGATAAAGTGTTTCGATCGAAAAACAGAAGTTAGACGTGTGCAAACCGAGAGTGTGTAGGTCCAGTGGGGTTGTCTTCACATCCCCAAGCTTATGGTCTTCACCATCCTTGGATAGCTCTTGGTGCATCTCCTCTAATCCCTGTGAAAAAACTTCAAAACACCGTTTCTCCCATTTCTTTTTCTGTGGGGTGCATTAGTAGTGATAAACAAATAGATTTCTTGCTGCATATAATCCTTAGACAAAAATTCATATGAATGTCCAGAAAGTGTATAATGTTGTATGCCTACTCATAAACTCAATTGGATAAAAAATTCAAGTTAAAAGTTCTAAGCATGCATCAAACAAAATGGGACAGAATCTGTCCAGAAAAACAGCAGCAGCAAAACGTATTTTTCTACCCTACTTAACTTTGTCGAAAAATTCCGAAAAATTCATGCATATAGAGGATGAAAAGTTGCAACTACAGTTCAAATATGAGCTCATTCGGAGTTACAGAATAAGAATTAAAAATCATACCGTGCACAGATTCGTGCAGGAATAAAATCTCCGAACGCTATAAGCAACTTCTTCAAACCAAAATGAGTAAAACTTGGCACTTTATTAAAAAATTCCAGAAATTGGTGTTTATTGTGGACGAAACTCACGAGGGAGCTTGAACTTTGGTGTGTCCCTCTTACTTGGGAAGTGTTCCATGCACTTCTTGTGTGGAAACTGAAACTTCACATTCCCTTCTTTTGAATCAATGATAGCACCTGTAGTACGAACAAAAGGGCTTCCAAGAATAATTGGACTAGAGGTTTTATTCCCCATATCCATGATTAGAAAATCAACAGGCACAAATGTCATATGTAACTCTACCATAACATCACTTACTTTCCCTAAAGCATGTTTAATGGAATCATCAGCAAGTGCAAGTTCAATAGAGCATTTTTCAAGATTTTTTAATTCAAGTACTTCATATAGTTCTTTAGATAAAACAGAGACACTAGATCCTAGATCAAGTATAGCATGGTGTGTCTCTTTTCCAATGGTTACTAGGACTTTGGGAATCCATATATCCCCAATCTTAGGTGGTATCATAGTCTCTTGGTTGTACCTAGCAATCTTTTCTTTCAAGACATGATTAGCAATATAAGAATCAAAACCAGCTTGGTTAGAGTTGATGGAAGGATCACCTGTAAATTTTTGTAAGATAGATATTAATTCATGCAAGCTACAATTCTCTAAGTCAAGCAATGGTTCCTTGACTTCACTAAGCATTTTAACTTCCTCAATCCAAACAAAATTCTCATTTCTTTTCTTTAAAGCAGCATTCAAGGCTATTTAGAGATCATCCTCTTTTTCAACGTAATTCTTAATATCCTTGTCTAAATGTCCCAACATAGAAGATATTCTTTCATTTAATTCCCTAGTCAATGAGTCTAGAAAACATTTTGACCACCCATCTAGACCATTATAAAAGTTTCTTATCAAAGTAGCAGGGGTATGTTTGTTGACACCATTTTTACTAATGCCCTTAATTCTATACCAAGCATCCATTAACGACTCTCCATAGTATTGACCAAAATTGTTCATTTCAACACTAGAAGCCATTTTATTAAAGTTTTTATGTGTTTTTAATTTTTTATGCAAAACTGAAAATAAATATGCAAACCGAACTTAAAAATGCAAGACAATGACAAAACAAAATAAATTGCTTTGAAGGTAAAGATGGATAAGATGATGCTCACGTAGGTGCAACCTCCCCAAGCTTAGGTGTTAGCACAAGTTGGTGATGAAGTTGACTTGGTGAGATATCCTTGGATAAACCCGGCGCCAGAACAGAGCTAGTGCAGGGGACCCTTAGATAAACCTTTCAGCAATGATTCCCCGGCAACGGCGCCAGAAAACAGTCTTGATGGCCCTTCACGTAGTTACCTGCGTGAAAAGTAAATGGGTTAGTTTGAGACTCCAAGTGCAGAGTGTGTAGTAAGTGCAAGACGTGTTTTCCCCACGAGGGGTGACTCGAGGGTTTAATATCGAACTCTCAGGGAATCAGTAGTGAAGATTTATCTTTCCTATCCTTCTTTTGGTTACCTACAAAACAAAGTAAATGTTTTGGTCCTCAACCTCACCTAGTGGTTTTCAGGCACAAGGTGTGAGAATGATATCAAGATAATATGCAATGCAAACAAGAAATAAATATGCAATGGTGGTAAATAAATATGCAAGGATGGTGGTAGCAATGATAAATGATATTTTTGGGTTTTATCTGATGAATGCAAGATGTAAAAGTGTTTTTGTATTTTCGGATTTTTAAATGGCAGAAAATGAAAAAGTGGTAAAAGTGGTTGGAAAGGTGTTTCTTATGATTAAAAATGGACCGGGGTTCATGGTTTCACAAATGCACTATCTCTTTAATAAAGTGGTAGACAATGGAACACTAGAGTTGACATATGAGATTGCAACACAACAGTTTAATGACAAGTTATAATTATATGGGCTTCACGTCCTAACATAGAGACCTTTTGGTTATTAGTCTCTCTTATACTCCACCAAGATGCGAACTAAATCATAACACCTCAGTAATTAAGATAACTCAGAGTATAGCAATAAGTATCATGACATGAAGTTAAAATAAGAACATGCTAGATCTAGTCATGGAGGAAGTGGCAATGGTCACACCCACACCTCCGGTAGCATGGTATTTCTTTTTATCCCTAGTGAGGCAACAAAGTAAGGTAGAGATACCCAAGTGGATCGCAGAACTTTCTCTCACGTTCACTGCACTAGCCACCCCCCGTTACTCCAACTAATGCACACGTTACCCCTCACACGCTCTCATAAACATGCTTGATCATAACAAGTAAATAAGAACGGGGTACATAATATGCATCTACTTTCATAACTGAAACAAAACCATTGCAATCTCAAACATATATTAACTCATAAAAAGATCCACCACAAATGTATTACATAGATGACCGTAATCATGTTCAGCAGCTCATACGGTACTAATTAGTGAAGCTCAAGAGAGAGAAGTGATACATAAGTTACTTCCACAAACCCATAGTCCAGAGGTGGACTACTCCCTCTTCATCATGGAGACGGTGGAGAAGTCGTTGGAGAAGATGGAGACCACGCCGGCAGCGCCCCGCCGGAGTTTCCCCCCTCCAATCTACAACTCTAGGTCTCTGTTTCGGTGTTTCTGTGTTTCTGCGGTGCTCTTTCCAGAGAACGTCGGGGGACTATTTTTATAGGCGGTTTTAGGTCAAAACAGAGTTGGTGGAGGAAAGATCGACGGCAACGGAGCTCCGAGGCCCAAAAGGGGGGTCCCACGCGGCCCATGTACCTGGCTGCGTGGGCCCACTCAACTTGGCCCTCGGGCCTCCGCTTGTTTGCTTCCTTCGCTCCCACGCTTTGTTCCTTCCAAAAACCGATGCTCGTAAATTTCCAGGTCATTTGGACGTCGTTTGGGTCCCTGAAACATTAAAATATAGAAATAGGGTTTTCTGCCTGTGCAGGGTTAATTGCATAAAAAATAGGAAACATATCAAATATTCCCAAAATCATTATAAAACAGTGATATAACCCTTATATGATGCAAATATGACTGGAATATAAGTAAAATAATGCAAAGTTCATGTATGCATTTTACATGCATCAGCTGGGTAGACCCAAATCGTTGATATGCTAAGAAGATTCCAAAGTGTCTTTTTGTCCTTAGTGCAATATCGCAGATGGTTATTATATGACATGTCCTTAGACCATGAGGTTATTAGCGTTGTGCATACTGGAATAATTACTTTGGTACTGTCAACACCACAGTCGTAACTGGGTGGTAAAACGGCAGTCACTGGGTGATTCCCAAGGTGTGCATAATACCTAATGTTCCAAGATGGGAAATTACTCCTCTGTCAAAAGAGAGATACTTCCAGGGCCACTCGGTATGTATGTGTTGGGAAACGTAGCAGAAAACAAAAAAATTCTAACTAGCTTACGCCATAATTTAGCCAAGGATCTAACTATGTAGTAATGCGGTAACGTAGGAGATATCGGACACGTACCCTCGTAGACCGATAAGCGGGAAACATGCTCCCGCACAAGCGTTGCCGATGTAGACGTACGCAGCTGACCTCAAGGTCGCGGAGAACTTGACGAGACGAAGAAGGAGGTGGCGCGACGACGATGCTCTGGTGCCGAGCCTGAGTGTTCGGCACCTCCGTGTACTTGCACACATACGGACCTTGACGATGACCTCTGGGCTCCCCGATCCAGCCGAGATAGCGGAAGCGAGAACTTTGGATGGAATCCCGCAGCACGACGTCACACTGCGGTATAGAATTCTCAAGTGCGCGCTTGTCCTTTCAATGGACCACGCACAACTAGAGGTGTAGAGAGAGAGAGAGAGGAATTGGGCGGAGGGGAATCCTCAGGCCAATATACAAATTAATTGTATTTTTGGTGTGTATTAATCCAATTAATACGCCCCACTATTTATTAGGGGAGAGGGGGTGTTCCTCTCCCTAAGTTTCCCATGTGGGTCTAAACAAAAAGGAGAGGAGGAGGGGTGGTGCGCCGGCCACCATGGGCCCCATGGCCCAGCCGCACCACCTCCCATGGAGGCTTGGCCCCACATGGGCCTCCCTGGCCCATTTAGGTAATTTGCCTATTTTCCCCTTTTATTTAATATTAAAATATATATAATTCATAATTAAATATATTTACATATTATTTAATCTCCCGTGACTCCGTAACAATCTGTGGACCACCCCGAACTTACTTCGGTGTCCCCCAGAACCCTTCCAATTCATTCTCTCTTCTTATTTCTATGATTTTGATAAATCCAAAACATTCTCCAAGTGTCGTCAAGACCTTAAGTGTGTTACCCTACGGTTCGGGAATACTCCAGACATGGTCGAGACCCTTTGCTCGCCAATGACCGTCAGGAAGCCCTGGATGACTGTGACGGCCCCTGTGCATTCCAGAATAAATCATCGTTGAACCGTTTAACATGATATGTTCATTCCCTTTGTTCCATCGATACTACCTTTATCCGAGATACGATCGTCAACATCCTATGTTGTGTTTTATCTCGTTACCGACAAGGGTTACTTAACTCGTTCCGTGATATTATATCTCCAATGACCTAGTCATATGCTGCGCAGCTTTATAGATATAATTTCACCGAGTGGGCCCAGAGTATCTTTCCATCACTCGGATGAACAAATCCCGCTCTTGATCACTCGCCCCGACTACTTCCTTCCAATACCCGAAAGTGTCACCTTTATTGTCACACTATATAAGATATGACGTTTGATGCGATCAAAGTATCTTCTAGAAGCAGCGACTTGATATAATCTCACGGTCTAAGGAATAAGCTATCACGTTACTCCCCTATTGCAGTGTTGAACTTAGTGATACGATCCTCTTGCAATACTTTGGTGGGTAATGTCCATCAAATTATTCTACTAATAAAATGACTCCATCATCAACTGTTATGAATCAATATGATCGGGAAATCACGATCATCCATTGACTGATGAACTAGTTTATGTAGAGGCTTAACTAGGGACTCTGGTTTGTTTACATACCACACGTGTATTAACAATTCCGATTAATACAGTTATAGCATGGTATAAAACTAATTATAAACTTAATGAGATAATGATAAATACTTATTATTTAATTGCCTCTAGGGCATATCTCCAACAGTCTCCCACTTGCACTAGAGTACAAATAAACCAGCTACATTTTATTTCCAATCATACAACCTTATCCATTATAAGTGTTTATGATAATGCTTGCTTGTGGAAGAGGTTTCCTTTGGCTAGAACCTTTCATAACCGTAAGTTCTTTGCGAATCATTGACATCACCTGGTTTGATATCATTCTAACAAATATACACATTTGGCAACTAAGTGAGACTTTTGTTTCCCTGCGCTAACTCTGATCCTATATCAGTTTAATTGCATTAAAACACACTCAGTTTAGTGAATACATTTTCTCTACCAATCCTATGTAATTTCGCAATATATATATATACTTTTATATTTACCTAAGTAGATCATGACGTTCTATTGTCAGTCTAATGCCTTAACAATCAATCCTATGACGACTTAATCCTTATTTCTTTCTGTCATCCAGGTTGATCCTTTTAACATAACATTTGTTAAACTTATCATCCTTTACATACTTGAAATAACCACATACCCTCAGCTTCCTTTTAAACAATGAGGATAAGCTTGGTTTTACTTGTGATGAATCATAAATCCATCTCAGTACTTTTTCTTCTTGTAAGAACACTAGTCACGCCGAGTATATAATATGATTCCATATGCCGCCACCTTATCATGGCATAGAGGTGCAACATATATTTTACAATCATGATTATTTTCTCTAGATTTTACAAGGACCATTTCCTTGTCACGTCTTATCCCGACCTTTCAGAATCTAATCTAGAAAAACACCTCGATTTCCATTTAAAATTCCCTGATCTATTCAAAACAGATGCTCACATTTTAAACATATATGACTTCATTGTAATTCCATAATTACTCCTAATTCACTTTCGTAGTACCATCTACTATATGTCATTTACATATAAGCACCCGACTTAGCTTCCACTCAAATTGTCAATCACATTTGAAATTGTGTAACTTATGATGCTCCCACTCAAAATGTCAATTACATCTCATTTTGTGCAGCTCACAAGCTCCCACTCAATAATACGTCTCTTACATATTAAATACGGAAAGCTGTCCTACTCCCACTTAAATTATATAAATATAATTTCTTTCGATATTTCGGTCTACACCAAAATCCTTGATCATTTATCAATTCAAAAAATTCCAAATGCGATGTATTACACTTGTCTAATACAAATACAAAAGACTTGGGCATGTCTACATCTAATGTAGTCAAACAACTTTGATTTTGTCCAAGACATTCTTTATGACAAAATTAGCTTTATGTCCTTCTCATAGTTTCATTCTTTTCACACAACTTGTCATGTGAAAAATCAAGTAACCTTTAACTTAATAAGATTCAAGCAACATTTACTATCATAATCTTAAATGCAACCTTTTTGCATTTATGACTCATTAGTCATGATTCGAATTTGGCATCACCTTAAGTTCTTTGTATTTCGTTGGTATCACTCGTTCTAGTAACAAGATCATTAAACCATGAATGTTAATCTGTGACCGGACAGAAAATATTCTTTAATGCCTACTATTTATAAAAAGCTCCTTAATGAAAACTCCCATGATCTTTTATCATAATTTTTCATTTCCATTTGTAAAGTTTTGTTACCGGAACATGTTCCGAAACATTACTTCTCACACAAGGTCAATTACCTTTTCAAGCTTTTACTTTATTCCATATCCTTTCTTGAAAACTTGTTTTTCAATAAATCACCAAGTTAGCAACACTAGTTTTGCCCTTGTCAGTGTTTGCCATATGAAATATATATATTCATTCCTATTATGAATATTTTACAAAGAACTATTTCGTGTATATTTATCCTATAAACCACGACACTTAGCGTATTGTCGTTCATACAAAATTCAGGCGAAGATTTTAAAATAAGAGAGTTTACTAATTCTAACAAAACATTCTAGGTAACGTTTAAACTTTTACGAGATACCTTTTAAGACCATACTTTATTCCAAATAGAGTATGATTATAATATTCATATAAATCAACATGTTTGATGTATTATAATTTGTGAACCGAAATTTCACAAGTCTTTTATGATAAAACAAATCTTTAAAATCTTTGTTATTATAATCCAATTATAAAGACCCGATTTTATATCCTCCTTTTCTCTGAAAAATCCTTTTTGATCCAATCAAATGACTTCAGACAATTGTATCTTTTAGCAAATACTAGGTGGTGTTGGTGGTGGGCCGAGCCGTGCGAGAAGGGGGGAGATCCCCCCATGGCCGAACCCTAGTGGGCCGCGTGGCCCATGGGGGGAGGCGACGGACGACGGTGGCGGCTGCCAGGGTCGGCCGGCCGGGTGGGCCCCACCTAGGTCAGTGCGGCTGTGGGCCCCACCCGGGGCGGTGCGGCGGCCGGGCCCCACTTGGGGCGGTGCAAGGAAAGGAGGGGGAGGCGAGTTGGAGTCCAACTCCAACTCCACCTCCCCAACCGAATTGGGCAAGGGGGAGGCTTTCCCCTTTGCCAAGTCGACTTGGACTAGGGGAAATCTTTCCCCTTCCCCAAGTCCCTCCACCCCTTGGCCTCCTATATAAACCCCACCCCTCTCCTTTGGAGACATACAAGTTAGATCTCTTCTAGTTGGATTAGAGGGTTCCTCTCTCCAATTAGATCTAAATCTAATATCTAATCACTCTCTCCCTCCTTATCATGTGTTGAGATCTCCACCTTCATATACACCAGCGATGAGTGCTTCAAGTGTGGACGGCGAAGCCCTGCTGGACTAGATCAGATGTATGCGTGCGAAACTCAGAGGGGTGATCCGTTGAGAAACGGTTGACCCTATCTCACTCTGTTGGATCAAGGCGGGACGCGAGGAGTCTACGATATTCTCTTGGCTAGGCTTAGCCGAGGGAGTTCTTCCACAAGCTTCATCGACGTAGTCATCGACATCGGCGACGACAACGTCAACTACGTCGACTACGTCAACGACATCTCTTCCGCTTCAACGGTGTCGGTAACGGTTTACCGTTAGATCAAATATGCATGTCTTGTCACTTGTATCTTCATAGTAGATCTTGGCTGTTACGTTGTAGTGGCAATTTTTTTGTTTTCATGCACGTAACCCAATAGAGCACACATTCACAAAACACAAAGCCCAACTAAGGCTGTTCAAAAATACAAACTACAAACACGCGAGCACACAACGCAACAAATGCCCTAAAAACAACGCAACAAATATATATTTTTAAACGGCAACCAGCATATTCTGCTTGTAAAAAACAACAAACTGGGTATCAACGTCGTTACTGGGGCTTGTTGCACGGGATGGGCATAATTACTACCACCGTTCATGACAATAAAACTTATATTTTTAGTAAAAACAAAATTTGACCAATTTTTTAGATAAAAGTATGAACAAAAATATGAACATTTATAAAATTTATTAACCTATAAGGAAAATATATTTTATGGTAAGTCTACTCATATTGATTTGATATTCGAAATGTTCATGTTTTATCTATAAAATCGGTCAAAGTTACGTGATGTGATTTTTGACTAAAAATATATGTCTTACTTTAGAAAACGGAGTGAGTAGTTGATTCTCAATCGGCTAAGTATTAGGCACGCCCTAAAATTTAAGAGCCTCGGGTGGAAAGGTACTGCATCCTCAGTAGCTCCCCCCATAGTCCCGCAGATATCTTTGCTTCGGAACAAGACACTGCAATCAAATAGATTGTCCCAAGGTGGTCCAGTGTCGTCATGGTTACAGACTTATAGTGGCTGGTCAAAGCGCGGTGTCGGTTCACTAGGCAGGTGGAGAACGATGTGACGGTCCATGTTAATACTAGACAGGGGAACCGCTAGTTGGAGTTAATGGGCTCCACCACCGCCGCTCCCGTGTCAGCTTAAAAGTGTGGTGCCGCGGGAGGAGGAGGAGTGGTGTGGTATTTCGTTAGCACCTAGTGAATCTATGTGTAGGTAGAGCTTATGGCCACGACCAGATGGGTTAACAGTCTCAAGCACACATGAACATATACAGGTTCAGGCCCCGGGATCGTCCTAGTAAAAATCCTACTCCAGTGTGTGGATCGATTGTATTCCGACATGTGAGACGCTCAAGGTACAAAATGATGTCGGCTAGCGGTTTAGCCTACTTTGGTGGATGATGTGTTCTCCGTTGGAGGAGATATATGGATGATGTTTGTGGGGGTGTGTGTGTGTGAGGAGGAGATATATGGATGATGTTTGTGGGTGTGTGTGTGAGAATGATCGATCTCTTTCTAAAAGAGCACGCCAGGGCGACCGGACACCGCTACGTCAACCTCACCGGCGATGGCGTAGGGCCCAGCGGGGTCAAGTCGGAGGACGACGAAGACCGTGGCGGCGCAAGGCCTAGTGTTGCGGGGTCAACGCCGACTCCGACTGGAAGGCCTAGATTAGGTTTAGTTTTTTAGTTATCCAAATTTGTTCAACCTTATAAATACTTTTGAAATGTTTGAATGAATTTAGTTCAGTTTCTTGTTTAAAAACCCTATTGGGATGGCGTCGCCAATAACACACAGCGCGGTCAGACGGGGCATTTGGTGCTGCTCCGAGACGAGATTTGGACGCGAGTGGGGTGCTCTTGCGGGTTACTAGTCCACGGTAAAAGAAACGGTCCATCCGACGTTCTCAACGTTTGGCTAAGTCGTACTTAGGGCATGTACAGTGGTATTGACTCAGCTGTCTATAAAAACTCCGCGTAGCTATTTTCGTGACCTGGAAGAGAGAGAAGGTAGAAAATGGACCAGCCCGTCGATAAAAATACCGTTGGTCTGTTACCTTGTAAATCGCTGCTTACCAACGGCCAAATTCCCATTGTACGAAGGCTGTCGCTAATACAGCGGTTCGATCACCCACGTTCTTGGCTCCTGAGCAAATCGTGCTAGATAAAAGGCAGGCTGCTACTACGTTGTTTAGACGCTCTGAAGACAACTCTACTGTACGGGATGCATATGCCGCCGTCTACAAGTGACATGGCAGGGCCTTGCAGACAGCAGCCGTCTAAACCTTTGTACATACCCTTAAACGCATTTTGTTTCCTTTTCGAAGGAAAACCTCTCCGGTCCCACTAATAAGAACTGTTTGCAAATTGGGACAAAACAGTGTAAAACCAACCGATCTCGATCGATAGATACGATGGACACGCCTGGCCTGCTTGAGCCACCAATTATTTTGTAGCATTTGCGGCCACCGTGTGGATGCGCTCCGTGTCGCGATGCAAATTACAGTAACTCCTTGACGTGGTCGTGCAACAGCCCCCTTGACGCCGCTTCCCGGTCGTAGTCCACAACTTCGATCCTCTCACCTGCTCCTACCTACCACCTCACCGCCGGTCAGCCTGCCGCTACCTCCGTGAAGGTTAGGTGTTCAGCCGGCGGCCGCCATGCCATGCCTGTCACCTACCCCTGCTCCCTTTTGGGATTTTGACCACACCAACTACAGACGAAACACACCAGCCCTGCCCAACAATGGTTTTCCCTGCCTGTTAAAATATAACCCATTTTGGAAAGTTGTAATAAGTCCAGCACGCCGCTGATACCCAGTTGAATTGGATCGCTATAAAATCCCCACCGTTTCCTCTGCTCCCATTCACCCATCAAATCTCCTCTACACTCCAGCGACCCAATTCCACAGCAGCCACACAAGCCACCTACCTACCGCGGGATGGACGTCCTCCTCCTGGAGAAGGCCCTGCTGGGCCTCTTCGCGGCGGCGGTGCTGGCCATCGCCGTCGCGAAGCTCACGGGCAAGCGTTTCAAGCTCCCCCCAGGCCCCTCCGGCGCCCCCATCGTGGGCAACTGGCTCCAGGTCGGCGACGACCTGAACCACCGCAACCTGATGGGCTACGCCAAGCGGTTCGGCGAGGTGTTCCTCCTCCGCATGGGCATCCGCAACCTGGTCGTCGTCTCCAGCCCCGAGCTGGCCAAGGAGGTGCTCCACACCCAGGGCGTCGAGTTCGGCTCCCGCACCCGCAACGTCGTCTTCGACATCTTCACGGGCAACGGCCAGGACATGGTGTTCACCGTCTACGGCGACCACTGGCGCAAGATGCGCCGGATCATGACCGTGCCCTTCTTCACCAGCAAGGTGGTGGCGCAGAACCGGGTGGGCTGGGAGGAGGAGGCGCGGCTTGTCGTCGAGGACGTCAAGGCCGACCCGGCGTCCGCCACCGACGGCGTCGTGATCCGCCGCAGGCTGCAGCTCTGTAAGGGCAAGGAATCACCCGAACATCCTCAACAAGGGAAAGGTAGGGAGGAGCACGAAGGCTCTGTTCTACAGCTAGGAAAAAGACAAGATAAACGATAAAGCTAGGAAAGGTAGAACTGGAATGAAATATTAAGGTTTCTATTAGCGTGCCACCCATCCACCCTCTCCTACTCTTTTATAGCACAAGAGTAGGACCACGCTGATAGTACAATTAAGCTCTTTTTACAATACTTAGGCTGCACTGAAAGTGCTAAGCAACAAGTTTAACGATAACTTAAGTTGAAGTCATCCAGACCGTTGATTGTTGTCGACCTTGTACGATTGTTGTTGTTCAGATGTTCCATAGCAATAGCAGGGTCCTGACAGGGCTCCCCCTTGAGACAAGACCTCAGGGCTTGAATGAAGGGAATGTGGCTTGAATGAACGCTGCATCTTCCCATGTAGCCTCCTCCACTGTCATATCTTGCCATTGAATTAGCCATTGGGGTACAGGTACATCATAATCCCCTTCCAGTCGAGGTACCTGTCGACGTTGCAGCACAGCAATAGGAAATTTTTTGATTTTACCTTCAGGTGTCAGCAGGGGTAGAGAGGCATTAGGCACAGCACGAGGCCCTATGTGTTTCTTCAACTGGTTGACGTGGAACACATTGTGCAATTGAACACCATCAGGAAGCTGTAACTGATAAGCACGTCTGCCGACAGTTTTCATCACCCGGAATGGTCCATACCATTTTGATGCTAGCTTCAGAGGATTTCCTTTACCCAGAGCATGCTCTCTGTAGTTTTGCATTTTCAGATATACCATATCACCAGGAACAAACACTCTTTCAGTGCGATGCAGGTCAGCAAATTTCTTCATAGATCTCTGAGCTTTAGAGAGATTTTGTTGCAGGATAGTGATCATGTGCTCATTGTGTGGTAAGGCAGCTTGTGCTTCCTCTGATAGCAGTGACTTGTTTGGAACATCGGTCAGTTGAGGAGGAGGATATTCATACAAAGCTTGAAACGGGGACATCTTAATAGCTGTATGGTAACTGCTGTTATACCACCATTCTGCTGCAGATAACCAGTCAATCCATTTCTTAGGTTCTGCAAAAGCCATGCATCTGAGATACTGCTCCAGACATTGATTCACACGTTCAGTTTGTCCATCAGACTGGGGATGGTATGCAGTTGAGAAGTTGAGCGATATGTTCATGGCTGAGAACATTTCCTTCCACAAATGGCTAGTAAACACCCTGTCCCTGTCACTCACAATTACAGAGGGAGGTCCATGGAGCTTAAAGATATTATCCATCAGTAATGCAGCCACCTTATTCACAGTGTAAGGATGGGCTAGAGGAAGGAAGTGAGCATATTTTGTGAGTCTGTCCACCACAACTAAGATAACATCTTTACCTTTTGCCTTGGGAAGACCTTCAATAAAGTCCATACTTATGTTGGACCATTTGCTCGTGGGAATGGGTAATGGATCAAGTAATCCAGGGTAAGGCACCTTCTCTGTTTTGGATATTTGACAAACTGGACATGCTGCTATTTTCCCTTCAATATATGCTTTCAGTTTTGGCCAGTAGAAACTCTGTTTCATCCTGTGGTAGGTTACTCTGTTACCTGAGTGTCCACCAAAGATAGATCCATGGAAACTATCAAAGATTTTGTCTCGCAGAGTGGTTGAGGATCCCACATATACTCTGCCTTTGTAGCGCAGTACTCCAGCTTGTAAGGTGAAGTTTGGATGTGAATCCGGCAGTACAGCTAGCTCTTGCAGTAGCTTTGAGCAAGCTTCATCTTCACTGTAAGAATGGGAAATTTCTATTGTCCATTCCGGTACTACCATAGATGTAGCCACACAAGTTTCCTTCTCTGAGAGCAACAGAGTATGGTCATCTTCCTGATATTTCCTGGATAAGGCATCTGCAACAGTATTTTCAATTCCTTTCTTGTATTGGATGTTATAGTCAAATTCCAGCAACTTGACCATCAATTTGTGTTGAATACCTTCAAGCAATCTCTGACTTGATAAGTACTTCAAACTGCATTGATCTGTCTTGATAATAAGCTTATTGCCAAGAAAATAATGGCGCCATTTCCTGACAGCTTCAAGGATAGCCATGGCTTCCTTCTCGTATATAGATGCAGTACTTGTCTTGGGACCCAAACATTTGCTGAAGTAAGCCAATGGTTTCCCTTTTTGCATGAGAACTGCCCCCAGGCCTGAAGCACAAGCATCTGTCTCCAATATGAAGGGTTCATTGAAATTTGGTAGTGCCAGGAGAGGTGGGTTTGACATTACCTCCTTTAGTTTCTGAAATGCATTTTCTTGTGCTGTACCCCATTGAAAAGCATCCTTTTTCAGTACTGCATGTAAATCCTGACAGATTAGAGCATAAAAAGGAATGAACCTTCTATAGTATCCTGTCATTCCCAAGAATCTTCTCAATTTCTTTATGGAGTCTGGTGATTTCCATGTGCTGATCTCTTTTATTTTGGCAGGATCAGTTTGTACTCCATCTCCAGAGATCACATGACCCAAGTATTCAACCTGTGGTTGTTCAAATCGACATTTAGACATTTTTGCTTTCAAGTCATGCTGTCGAAAGACTGCTAGTACTAGCTTCAGATGCAGTTCATGTTCTTCAGGAGTTTTGCTATACACCAAGACATCATCAAAGAAGACAAGTACGAATTTCCTCAGGTATTTTGCAAAGATGGTATTCATCAACTCCTGAAATGTTGCAGGGGCATTGCACAAGCCAAAAGGCATCACCAAGTATTCATAGTGTCCCAAATGTGTGGAGAAGGCTGTTTTAGGAATATCTGGCTCATGCATTCTTATCTGATGATAACCTGACCTCAAGTCGAACTTGGAGAAGATTGTTGCACCATGCAATTCATCTAATAGATCTTCAATCACCGGAATAGGGAACTTGTTTTTGACTGTCATTTCATTTAGGCCTCTGAAATCCACACATAAGCGCCAGGACATATCTTTCTTCCTTACTAGGATTGCTGGGGAAGAAAAAGGGCTCTTGCTTGGTCTGATTTCCTCATTTTTCAACATTTCCTTAATGATTTTTTCAATGGAGTCCTTTTGGCTGTGTGACATCCTGTAAGGCCGAATATTAGGTGGTTTAGCACCTGGTTCCAGAGGAATCTGATGGTCACATGCTCTGTTCGGTGGTAATCCCGAAGGTGGTTGGAATATATCTTGGAATTGATGTAAGAGATTGCTCACAGCATCTGATGTAGGAGGATGAACGTCTTCCTTCCCTGAATCCCACTCAGATGTATTCCACAGCATGTAACCAGTGGCACCCTGATTTATGAGCTTATTACACTTATCTGAGCTAATCAGCAAGTTGTCCTTTGGCAGGAGATGATCTTGAAATGTTTTGAGAGAATTCCCAATTTTCAATGTCATTTTCCTCTCAATGAAGTCAAAGGTAACTGGGTTGAATTGCTTGAACCAATCTACACCCAAGATAATATCTGATCCTTGTAATTCCAAGATCCTGAAATCATGAGTAAATTTCTGGCCCTGAATCGTAAAAGAACAGTTGAGTGCCATTTCACTGGAAGTTAGAATACCACCTCCTGCGACCTTTACCTTCCTCTGCAAGGTTTTGGTGAAAGGTATCTTCAGTTTTGCTGCCAGCTTAGCATCCATGAAAGTGCTAGTACTGCCAGTATCTGCCAGAGCGATAGCTTGTGATTTTGCCAAATGGAGCAGCAATGAAATTGTTGATTCACTAGGATGTCCTGCATAAGCAGCTGCAGATATATTCAGCAGATTACATGCCTCATTTACAGCTGGTTCTGCTACTTGAGGTTGTACAGGAGCTTGCTCTTCTTGAACCACAGGTTGTGCTACTGCTTCTGGTTCTTCATCATCAACATCATAGCCTTGCATTTCAATCATGTTCAGGGTACGTTGCAATGGAGCACACCTGTGACCCAGAACCCAATTCTCAGGGCAATACCAACATTTCCTGGGCTCTCTAGGCCGAGGTGGTGCTTCTCTGGCCCGATTATCTCTGATGAAATTTTGTCTTGGTTGTTGTTGTGGTAGTGCTCTTGTTTGCTGTACAGGAGCTGGAGGCCTTTTAGTGTTAGCCAAATAAGCCTTTTCATACTGTCTTGCAAACCAATAAGCTGAGACAAGAGTTGGTGGCTTCTGGCATTGAACAGAGTATTTGATGCCTTCCTTCAGACCACTGATGAAACGATCCACAAAGAAATCCATTTGCAAGTAAGTTTTATCTCTTTTCATCTGTTGCATCCACAGCTCATAATTATCAATATAAGAATTCACTGTTGTTTGCTGTTTCAACTGTTGCAGTTGGTCCATTGGGTCTGTCATGGAGTTGTCAGGGAAACGTTCCACCAAGATGTTGCACAATTCCGACCAGGACATGTTGTGGAGAGTGAAACCCGAGCTGTTCAACCATGTTTTAGCTTGGCCTCGGATGTGTGCAATCCCCCACTTAACTCTGCTGTGTACTGGAATATTGACCAGATTGAAAATGTCTTCACATTCCAATATCCATGTTCTAGGATTGTCACCATGAAAGGTAGGAATTTCCACATGTGGTGTTCTCAACTGAGGATCTGATTGGTGATGCTGGTAATGGTGATTGTGATCCTGTGGTGGTGGCCCTGTATGGTTGAACTGTGGTGGAGCATAGTTGTGTTGCTGGGTTGGCTGGAATGGGTAAGCAGTAGAATTGTGTGGATACTGTGGTGGTTGTGGAGGGTAGTAGGATGTATTTGGTGGTGGAAGAAAGTAGAAAGGTTGGCTTTGTAGTGGTGGGAAGGATGTGTAGAGTTGTGGGTTTGTGTTCTGGCTATAGTGGGTTGTGGAGACAATCGGATGAGTAGTGGTGAAAATTGGTTTGGTAGAGGCCATCAGACAAACAGCTGGTGTGCCGGCTGCTGTTGCTTGGGCATGACCCCGGTCTGGAGTAGACATACCGAGGTTTGGACGAAGGGGTGGAGATGGGAGGGATGGTAAAGGTGTAGGTTTTTCAGGAATTGGTGACAAGGATGAATTGGGGAGGGGTGGTGGTGTTGCAAACCTTGCCGACTGAGGTAGTCTCGTCGGATCCAAAGGCTGCGTCATGGCTGGTAGGCGGGCGTCGAAGTCGGCGGCGAGCTTGGATACCTTCTCTGTGAGGTTGAACATGGCCTCCTGGATCGCGTTGAACGCGTCCGCAGAGCTCGCTTGATGTTGGTCGAAGCGGATCCCCAAGTCACGTACCACGCGCGGCAGCTGTTGACGGAGTTCCTCGTCCTGCGCCAGCTCGAGTTCTTCCTGGCGGCGCGCTGCTTCAGCGGCCGATTCCGCCTCGTCCACAACGACGTCCTGCGGCTCCGTCACCACCGGTTTCTCCGCCATCGACTCGGTCGCCCCTGGAGGCTCCCTGGATTGAGATCGTGGCCGGCGACCGGTCATGGTGAACGGCAGAGCTCGTCGGGGAGGAATTTTATCACTGGACCCGTGAGGGCCAGAAACCTCAGATTCGCCGACGAAGAAATCGAATTGGGTGGGAAGGGTGGGAGTTTGGTTCGATCTACCGCTCTGATACCACTATGTAAGGGCAAGGAATCACCCGAACATCCTCAACAAGGGAAAGGTAGGGAGGAGCACGAAGGCTCTGTTCTACAGCTAGGAAAAAGACAAGATAAACGATAAAGCTAGGAAAGGTAGAACTGGAATGAAATATTAAGGTTTCTATTAGCGTGCCACCCATCCACCCTCTCCTACTCTTTTATAGCACAAGAGTAGGACCACGCTGATAGTACAATTAAGCTCTTTTTACAATACTTAGGCTGCACTGAAAGTGCTAAGCAACAAGTTTAACGATAACTTAAGTTGAAGTCATCCAGACCGTTGATTGTTGTCGACCTTGTACGATTGTTGTTGTTCAGATGTTCCATAGCAATAGCAGGGTCCTGACAAGCTCATGATGTACAACGACATGTTCCGCATCATGTTCGACCGCCGCTTCGAGAACGTGCAGGACCCGCTGTTTAACAAGCTCAAGGCGCTCAACGCCGAGCGCAGCATCCTGTCCCAGAGCTTCGACTACAACTACGGTGACTTCATCCCCATCCTCCGCCCGTTCCTCCGGCGGTACCTCAACCGATGCACCAACCTCAAGACCAAGAGGATGAAGCTCTTCGAGGACCACTTCGTCCAAGATCGCAAGTAAGTACCAAGTACTGTACCTACTTAATTCATTACTCCAGCGACTGGTACGATTAATCAAATCGTAGCTAGGATCATGACAATGCTAATGGTAATCGATCCATGCCACACTTTGCTAGTTGGTAATTCGATTCCGGATTCTTTTCTGGTGTTTGCCATGCATGGTGGGGGTGGTACCGTGGTAGTTGACCAGTTGCAATGCTTCGGTGAGCTGGAGGCCACACTATTTATGATTTAAAAAGGAAAGTTTGGTAGGAGTAGTACGTGCACGTGTTAGCTTGACGATTTGATCCAGATCTGATCTGCCTCAGGCAGGCATCACTGCTAACGTCATGAACCAGGAGAAGGTCAAAGTTAGCCGAACAATTAAGTCGGAAAACTCGTTGATGCACCTAAACTTCACTGTCGTCCAAACAAATACGCCTAGGATGCGCAGCTCTAATAAGAAATCAAGTACAGCAGGATGAGAGGAACTGTCCTTTTTGTCGCTTGCATAATGCTTGCTTGGTGCATACGGCTTGCGTTCTTTGAAATCTTTGCTTGGCGTAGCATGCATGCAAAGTTTCATGATTAGGTGAAACCTCGCATCATGTGATGGGCCAAGCTATAAGGCGTTAAGCCGTTAAGTACTTAATTAATCTGCTTTTAGAGTTGGTTGAAGTCCGACTCATTCATCTCACACCGACAGTGTAAAGTATGGACCCAAGTTTTAGTATCTATTCTTCTCAGTGGAGCCTGATGGATCTATCATGATTCCTGCCAACATCCAACATGGCCACTAGCTTTGCCTGCACTTTCACTGCATGGGAAGCTTCAGATCAGTCGCTTCTCCGATTCAGAAATTAATATGCATGTGTCTCCTTGTGTGATGAATTCAGGAAGGCGCTGGAGCAGACTGGTGAGATCAGGTGCGCCATGGACCACATCCTGGAGGCGGAGAGGAAGGGCGAGATCAACCACGACAACGTCCTTTACATCGTCGAGAACATCAACGTCGCAGGTAAAATTCATACTACTTCAACTGGCAGTGATGATAAATTTAAGGCTTGTTTCTAAAAAATAATATCATACTTCAACTCTCTAGGTTTGAAAGGGAAAATGTTATTTCTTGATAAAGATACAAGCAGGGTATGCTCTACCTACCCATGTTGAAAAAATAAAGTTTCACAAGATAAGTAGGGCTTATTGTTAGGTACTAAGTAGTCATACTATCCTGTAGTGACTAGTGAGGTCGTCAACTCGTCATGATGTTATCGTTGGGAACTAGTGTTTCTTACTTTCTTTGTTACTAAAAAGCAGCACCCACGGTAGGAAGCAGCCTAGTCAGAGCCGCCAGAACCTAACATTATATTCCTAATTAAACCGAGTGTTAGCCGCCGAAAGCACGCACTACACTCCACAAAGAGTTTTCTTCGGTTCTTCACGAGCTTCCACGTGCTAGGAGTACCATGAACCGTATAATATATGAATGAACCGGCAGCCATAACAGAGTCCACGTGGTCTCACGTTCCAGCTCTCATTTACAAATCATCTCAACGGTCCCTAATAAACTGTCGGTGGAGTAACAGTGGTGGACTGGTAGACTAGTTTCTACTTTCTTGTCAGGATTTGCAAATCAAACGTAATATTCAAATGTTCACGAGGACCTTGTTGGTTTATTCTATGCAGCCATTGAGACAACTCTGTGGTCGATCGAGTGGGGCATCGCAGAGCTGGTGAACCACCAGGACGTCCAGTCGAAGCTCCGCGACGAGATGACCGCCGTGCTGGGCCCCAACGTGGCGGTGACGGAGCCGGACCTAGAGCGCCTCCCGTACCTGCAGTCCGTGGTGAAGGAGACGCTCCGCCTTCGCATGGCCATCCCGCTGCTAGTGCCGCACATGAACCTCAGCGACGCCAAGCTCGCCGGCTACGACATCCCCGCCGAGTCCAAGATCCTCGTCAACGCCTGGTTCCTCGCCAACGACCCCAAGCGTTGGGTGCGCGCCGACGAGTTCAGGCCGGAGCGGTTCCTCGAGGAGGAGAAGGCCGTGGAGGCCCACGGCAACGACTTCCGGTTCGTGCCCTTCGGCGTCGGCCGGCGAAGCTGCCCCGGGATCATCCTCGCGCTGCCCATCATCGGCATTACGCTCGGCCGCCTGGTGCAGAACTTCCAGCTGCTGCCGCCGCCGGGGCTGGACAAGATCGACACCACCGAGAAGCCCGGACAGTTCAGCAACCAGATCCTCAAGCACGCCACCGTCGTCTGCAAGCCGCTCGAGGCTTAGAATTTTCGACCTTACGGCACGGGATGGAGACACGCTGATGCGGGGAGATCGATCTATGCATGTGATCTGTATTTTGCTTCTTCTTTCGTGCTCTCTACTTAGTTCCATTTTTGTTTGTGGTGCGCTATGTGTCTTCGTGTGAGTCGTCATGTTGTAGATTTACTGTGTTGGTAATATTGATGTAAACTTTCTTGAACGCAAAGTGAGACAATTACTCATCAGTATACAAACTCCGATGGCAGTACAAAATCTGTTCCACTATTCTTGCTAATTTACTATTACCAAATTTAGTTTTGTTTTACTTCGGAACATTTACAAAATCTGTTCCACTATTCTTGCAATAGTACTATTACCAAATTTAGTTTTTTTTTTACTTCAGAACATTTACAAATGGTCTAGAGAACCATCTCGAACTAGGCATTAAGAAATGTGGACAGTCCAGACTAAAGAATACTGAAAATTGCACCGATACAGGTACAAGTTTCACAAGTATAAATCGATCACAAAGACACGTTGTTCCTATCATGGACAAACATCTAGAGAAAAACCAAGTGCATATATCTGCACATCCATCCGACAAGTTCACCGGTTGAACCATGTCCTTCCTTCATCCTACTACTGCGTCACCCGATCAAAGACATCTTTGAAAGCAAGCAAATATGACTCGAGCCCTGAATCCAGCAAGGAGCTCCTCATGACACTCCAACGACGCCTTGCTGAATTTCCGAGACAGGCTTCCACGTTCTTCCTCAAGGAAGCCCCTTACATGGAAGCTTTTGCTGCGTCACTGACCATACGAGTTAGGTCCTGGACAACTTCAGACATTGGTGGCCTGAACTCTGGCTCATGCTGCGGGCAAAAGTTTCAGGTAAGCCGCAAGCACATCTTGATGTAATCTGATGATTTCAGATAAAAGATCAAGCATATTACCTGAATACAACGGCTAATAACATCAGCAAAACGTGACAGAGCCTTGTCAGAACATTGTCCTCGAATACAAGGATCGACCATCTTTGATATGGCATCAATATCATAAAGCTGAGAAGTGGCCCATCGCACCAGATGTTGCTCAGCGCGTGGACGGGAACTGCCATTTCATTTCATGGAGATAAAAATTTAAGTTTGCCAGGACAGGAAGTCATTTCCAATAAAAACAAGCAGGCTTGACAAGTATCAAAACGAACAGGCATGAGGATTCCTTACCTGTCGTAAGGTTTACGCCCTGTAAGAAGTTCCAACATAACAACCCCAAAGCTGTAAACATCACTTCGATCACTGAATGATCTGGATTCGTGCACCTCAGGGGCTTCATAATGGAACAAGGCACGTGAACTGCCAGATAACTGACACCCAAAAGAGCACAAGATTTATGAATGAGTAAATAGTAACAACAAGATCCTCTGTCTCATCTATCACAAATAGGTCTCCATGGTTTCTATATAGTGAAAATGCTTGCCAGTTTAATAGTCTTCCCAAATCCTAAATTCGACAGAGAATTCTCTTCCACTTACTCCAAAATGCATTATGACTATATAATGTCTCAAGTCTGACATACAATTCTAAGCAAGATAACTGAAGTTCTAGAGCCTAGACAGCCTAAAATAGTCAACATACATGTATTGCATTTGGATTTCACAAAGAGCAAAAGCTTCGCTTCTTTATTAATAACCCCAAGCATCTCTAGACCTTTTTCTCTGTAACCAATGTCAGCTTTCTAGATATTATTCTAGCGTATAATGGTGACTGACAGCACCTGAAGTTCCTACAACCTCAAGAGTTCTGCGAAACGTAAACACTCAAATATTTTCATTGTTATTTACCTGAGACAGCAAAGCAAGGCCACACTCAGAAATTTGAACTGCCAATGTGCTATTAAGGAGAATAATTGATGGTTCAAAATTTTGATGTACGAGCGGTGGTTGACAGCCATCATGAAGATATCTGCAAATCAAGATATAAATATCATTTTTAGAAGGCATATTTAAGAACTGCACATGACTTGGAAAATTTAGAGCAAGTATGTCTGCTTACTGTAATGCCTTTGCAGCTTCCACAGCAACTTGGAGACGGGCGTTCCATGACAATGCGTTGCTGGGTTCATCTACATAATGGAGTTCATCATGTAGAGTCATCTTACTACAATGCTCATAGACAAGTAGCCGCTGCTCGAACTCCGCACAGTATCCCACAAGCTCAAGTATGTTAGGATGACTTAGTTTTGAAATGTTCACAACTAGCTCTAGAAAGACATCAACTGGTACTCTTGAGTTATCAATGTCGATCTTCAAAACTTCTAAAATCTGCAAAACAAGTCAATATCGTAAGTTTAGAACTAATAATGGTTAATGCAATCTTACTAAAGTAACAATGTGAATGCTTATAATAAACAGTGTATACCTCTCCGTCGGGAAGTTCTGCCAGATATACTCTACCAAACCTGCTGTCTCTTATTAAATTGTCTTCACTGAAACTGTTGGTATACTGTTGAAGGGATGCAACAGAAAAGGACTTCACAGTAGTTTTTAGATCTATCTTCCCGAGTGAAGGTACTCTCCCCTTTTTAGTACGAACACTAGTACTGATGATGGCTTTTTCAGTATGCGGCACAACAGACTGTGGAAAGTGCAGTGGTTCTTCCACAAAATCATCAGGTTTTTCCATGTCAATAACATGCTCCTTCTGTTTCTTCGTGATCACCCCAGGAGCGGCTGCGACGTCAGCAATTTTGGTTAACTTTCCTATACACAAATCTGTAATATACAGCATTTTATTCAGTTACCTCTCACTGGCGAATATAGTGTAGCCTCCTTCGCATTATGAACAACATTTGGGGCTGTTACATACAACCTTCATATGTCAGTCAATCAGAACATGAGGATTGGCAACTGCCAGGAATGATCATTTGCCACACTTAACTTTGATATTTGATCATTTGCCACTGAGCACCGCATGTCAGTGGCAAATGATCAAATTGCAAAATGAAGTGTGACAAATTGTCAAATCCCCCGGCATTCAGCCATGCCAATGTCTATTTCAAGTATTCTTACACTCAAATGCAAGGCAGTAAATCACAACACACATAGGCATTTACTTTATTCTGAAGTTGCTGCATCTCACCTTTTATTGATGCATTGACTTTCAGTTCCTCCTTTGAATTAGAAACCACATTTGAAGCTGTTGCCAAAAACGTCACATGTCAAATCATAGGGAGGAGGGATAGTAGCACATTATCAATAATTCCTTTGTTCAACAAGAGAAAGAATTAGGACCTTTCGCGACAGTATTCGTAGGTTGTACTTCCTTGATTTTAGGATCTCCAAGCCTCTGAGGTTCCCTTCCTATATGGCTTTTTGTATACACGTCATTCTTTGACTTTCTTTCTTTATACTTGGATACACAAAACATTACCATTAACACAACAGCAACCGCTGATACCACCCCAACAAGAATGTATCCAACGGATTTGACTGTCCAAAAACTATGTTTCCCTGGCACTGGAGAATTTCCATTTGTCGCATCAGAAGACTTTGTAGGTTCTTTTGCGGGGACACCCCCTGTTGAAGGTGATAGCGATGGTGATGGTGCTGGTGCAGCAGGCAGTGGAGATGGAGCTATGCTAGTATTAAATGGGTTACCATCCCTCCTGTGTAGCATAACATATTTTATCAGCATAAACACAATTACTCATGAAGTTTTTACATTCCTAGTATGAATAAAGGAAATAACTGAGACCCATATCTCGATAAAGGAGGAGTGCCTTACTGAAAGTTTGGAATGTTATTTAACTTCGGAGGCACGGGACCAGAGAACAGATTATTTTGTATATTCCTGTTGAATGCAAAACAGTTACCACGGAGAATGGACGTAATCTGCAAAATCGTGAAGTAACAATTATTTTGTACTTTTGATATAATAAAAGTTGAGTGGTCATACAAATCTTGGAGAGGGAGATCTTGCAACACATCCAGGGTCCCCGATATTTGATTGTTTTGAATATGCCTGTACCAATAGCAGAAATTTCAGTAGTTGTCACTACGCATTTTATTCAAGTAATCAATAAAATAGGCATCGATACTCACAGGCTAGTCAATGCTGTTAAGTTTCCGACTGAAGGCGGTAACGGGCCGGTCAAGTTGTTAGAAGAAAAATCTCTAATGAAGAAGGTTGAATGAAAACTGTTATTGTTACGAAACTTCGGATAACAATTAGTGCTGAACCATAAGAGAAGTCAACATCTTCTTACAAATTTGCAAGTCCGGTGAGTGCTAAAAATACATCTGGTATCTCCCCAACCAACTGATTGTTGTTGAGGTACCTGCAAAGCAAGATCACAAGGAGGGACAGTTTGAGAAACTAACTAGGAAGTCCTACTTTCTGAGAACTGGTGGCCAGGTATTGGTAATAGTATACTTACATGCCTGTCACCAGTGTAAGTGTTGATAATGCCATTGGAATGTTACCAGTTAGCTGGTTTGCTGATAGGTTGCTGTGATTGACAAGAGAAGGCCTAGTGAGGAAATAGCTAAAACAAGTGGAACGAAAGAGCAACAGAATGCTCAAATGCACATACAAAAGCTGCACTGTGACAGGTAGACTGTCTGGTATGGTTCCACCAATATTGTTGTTGCTAAGGTCTCTGCATAAACAAAAAAGTGTTAAGCAGTAGCATGATGTCAATTTAGAACCAAATCAAGTAGAAGACAAAAGTCCACATGATCAACTTACAAGGTAATTAGCGATGTGAAATTCGCCAACGTGTTACCCAGCTGTCCACCCAAGCTCATACCAGTGAGAATTCTACACAGAAACATGACACAATGTTGAGATGACCAAATGAAGAGGTCGTCGAGTAAAAGAAAAGGCAGCAACACATAAGAACTAATCGTACACTGTGGTAATATTCGACGCCACGCAGCCGACGCCCTGCCAGTTTTCAGTACAGGGGTCGCCGCCGTTTGTAATCCATCCAGGCAACGATGGGGATCCAAGTGCAGTGTACAAGCCATTGATCCCAAACACTGTTAACAGATTTAAAAAGACAACATAAGGTACACAAGATTATAAGAATGCATTTGTATTATCCCACGCATCACAAGTAGTATACGGCGAAGTACAAGACATGAATACTATGACAGTACTATCAAGAAGGATAATATATAGTACCATCTTGCTCATAGGTGTAGGACTGCGAGAGCGGCAGCGCCGACAGGAGCAGCAAAACGGCGGCGCGAGCAATCAGGGGCAGTGCCGCCGCGCCCATCGAGCGTACGGAATCGCTCATCACCGCACGCACATCCATGGACAGTCCTCGACCGCGGGCATCACCTGACCTGAAAAAAAAATCCTCAACTGCGGGCTTTGATCTCTAGGCGTCAGATGAGATGAATATAAGAGTCCAGCCTCGGGGGCCAAGAGGCGGAACAGAGATAAAGCAGCAACAAAACGCACAAGAGGAAAGTCACGCAATGCCGATGAGCGATAATTCTTGTAACCGAAAATGGGCCCGAAAATTCGGCAAGAAACCCATCACCCCCCGTTCCCGAAAGAAATCCACCCAGCATACCAAGAACTCACCCAAGAACCAAATTCTTTCCGCGAGAGAGAAACAGAGCACAGAAGCGAAAGTAAAGCCGAGACGAAAGATGCAGAGACGAGAAGCGAGGATGCGTCCTATACCTGCAGATTCTCGCCTCTACCGGCGGCGGCAAAACACACCGGGCCCTAGCTTTATGGAGCCGCCCGCCACCGAAAGCTACTACGACGAGCAGCGAGCAGCGAGTAGTGTGCTCCGGAGTCCCCCGCTTTCTCGGGACTCTTCTCTGGGGACGCGTTTAAAACTCCCTCTGGCTGCCGAGCTCGGAAAGCCTTGGCCGCTAAGGATTTCGCTCGAGAAAGATGGATGGCTGGCCACGAGAGGGAGAAGGATGAAAGAGACTTGGGGTCGATGTGGATAGATCTACCGCTGCCGCAAATCCACCGCGAAAAAGGGGATTGGGGGCTGGAGGCGGGCGGCGGCAAGCGGCGGATTGGCGGAGCGGAGCGTCTGTGCTGTGCTGTGCGCGAGCAGCTAGCTGGGACAGGCAGACACGGAGGAATGAGCTAAAGGACAAGCGCACCCAGCACCATGGTTTAAACTTATGCACTACCAGTAGGCAGCACTAAGAATGAGCAGTGATGGTGATTGTGATGGCAGCTCCTGGTTTTCTTTTTAATTAATAAAAGATATGCTCGAATAACTACTCTAAAAAATAGCTGAAGGAGCAAGAAAAGAAAAATGTAGCTGAAGGAGCAAGAAAAGAAAAATGTAGGGCTGTGGTTCAGTCCTTGGGCATATAGCATCCGGTTCTCCTTTGCATAGGCAGCGTCGTTCATAATAAACATAGAAAATGCAGGTTTTGAAACTAGAAAATCGTAACTCCCTGATACGTTATGAAGACCACGGCGATTCGTTGGAACCGCAGCGGATTCAAAAGCTTGAAACGATAAAATCTGTACTTTGAAACAAGTAACTGCTTGCACAATCGTAGAGATAAATTAGTTACCGACGAGATACGCAAATTCGTTACTCCGAGATCTGTATCCATTGCGCAAAATTACTCACCCGATTGTCTAGCGATACTAAGATCGATCCAGATAGTAACCGACGCATAGGTTTAAACGAGAAAAATCTGTAACGCCTCATCACGCCAGAACCGCGTTGCAGACATGATACTAAGTAGCGCTTAGGAATTTTTCAGGGTGCCCTGGCCGTAAGAAAAGCTGGAGCAGCCAATCCGGACCCCAGCAAAGGGCACCAATGATGGATTTTTTTTTACAAATATGGCCCTCTGTCCAACGTAATTGTCAAAAATGGCCCCCTCCGAATTTTATTGTCAAAAGTAGCCCTGGCGGGATGTGAAAAAGCGACACGTGTAATTCGTGCCAACCCAGATGGCGGGAAGTCACCTTCCGCCATTCCAGTTGGCGGAAAGTCCCCGGACACGACACTTGGCGCCAACTGAGTCGCTAGAAACTCAGCTAGAGGGTACTTTCCGCCAGCTGAGGTGGCGGAAGGTGACTTCCCACCATCTGGGTTGGCACAAGGTACACGTGTCGCTTTTTTCACCTCCCGCCAGGGCTATTTTTGACAATAAAATTCGGAGGGGGCCATTTTTGACAATTACGTTGGGCAGGGGGCTATATTTGTAAAAAAATCCCAATGATGCGCCCACTTTTGTTGCCTTTTGAATTTTTGGCAACGGCGTGGCGACCAATAATGCCTGTGTGCTCCACACCGCTCTCCTTGGATGCTTTTGTGCTAGAAAATTGTCCCATTTCTCCATCCCCAGAAAGGAAAGGCAATTAGAAGAAGATTTCCCTCCCTCCCGCATATATGAATTCCCTCCAATCATGATTCTCTCGAACCTGAACTTGGTGCATCTTTGTATGACCGGGCAACATGGAGTCCGGGTGCGCCACCCAAAAGCTCAGTTTAGAGGAGGTCGGCAAAATTCTTAAAAAAAAAAGAGGATGTCGATAAAGAGCTACTCAAACGTTTTGAGCCTTTGGTCCATAGCGTCTCCCCCGCGTTTCCTAACGGCTACTAAACGTCCTTTCCCATTTGAGACTAACCATAGAGTAATTAGCAACATTCTATCGTGGTCTAAGTAGCCGTTGTAGGCCTGCTGTAGCTGTCGCCGTGTCAGTCTCGAGTACTAGTAGTAGTATTATTATCTAATCATCATGCGCAATTATACTCCGTATTACATTATTAATTTAACTACAGTAGCAGAGACGGCGACTTGAAAGCGACGCACGTGCTAATCGCGCGACAGGGATCGATGTGTGTGGTCTAGCAGTGGAGTAAAGGAGGGCACGGGAGAGACGACAGAGTGGAATGGAATGGTGACCCAGTTCTAACTGCAGACATCTGGCAGCGTCATGTATATTGGTCACCTGTGTTTACAACGGTTTTGTTTTGGTTTAGATGGGTGGGAATTTTGTCGATTGGTTCGAAATGTGCCAGGAAAAACTGAGCTAAAATCAATTCTTGGTCCAAGAGGCCCAGCTTAGTTCAGGCGAGCGCTCCGTTGAAATATTTTTCTAGATCGATCGTTGCTCCTAAACAGTCAAGCCTAACGGCACCAAATAGTGAATTCATATCGTTCGATCTGGCCCATGATCTCGACCGACTTCCAACTTTCAGGATGGTATCATGCGGCCATATCTACTGCTGCTTCGTGACGACACAACACATCTCTGTAGTCAGCTACGGGTGTGTTTGGCTGCTCCGAGCCTCCGACCATCTACCAGCAATCTAACAATCGAGTATCACAAACAATGAATACTTATCAACAGCAGAGAAACTGGGATCAGCAACTCCAAGTAACCTCCCGCCACAGTACAACAAGGGCAGCAAAAGTTGCTTCCTAAACCTATCCAGTATAGAGACACAGTTAAGTTAAAAACCCTGGAGAACCCGGTGATACAGCTACAGAAAACACAAATGCTGCTCTGCCGATGCTTATCATCAGCAAACAGATGCGGTGTATGACCTGCCAAGCTAGCTTAGCTTGGCCTTGATGGAGAACCAGCAACAGGATTGAGCTCGGTCCTCGTCGGTTATAACAGTTAACCGCATCCTCGCGCTTGTGATCTCTTCCAACGTGCTCATCATCCATCACCATCATCCCAAGTGGTGGTGGTTCTCCTTCTCGGTGGTGGCATTCTTTCTCGGCCGAGCCGGTAGCCTCGCAGGAACGCCGGTGTTCTCCTTGTTGGTGCTCGCGGACTCGTCAGGCTTGGTGGCAGCGTTGCGGTCTGTAAGAGGGTTGCTCTCGGCGGACAGCGAGGACATCGCTCTCGGCAGCCTGAGGGGGATGTCAGGTCTGCTCTGTGGAGCGGCTTCAGAGCTATCCGGTGCAGAGGCCGGCGGCGGAGGAGAGGGCTCGGTAGGGACGAGCTGAATCGTCGACTTGCGCCAGTTTTTCCTCTGTTTCGGCTTTGCCCCGTTTTGTTTCGCCTGAAAGGGTTCAGTTAAGCAACAAGCAAAATGAGGCAGTGGCATCATAAAGATTGGTTGCTGACAGTTCGGCATTTCATGCCATGGTACTTACCGCATTATTTCCGATGTCTGCCAATGGTTTTCTTGATTTTGGCCCTTGCGTTTCTTCCTTCTCAGCCATAGCATTCTCAAGAAGCATGATCCCTTGCTTCACATCTTCCTCAATTTTGAAATCGTTCTCTGAAGAAGAAGCGTTACCAAACTCGCTACCTTCCTTCTGTTGAGAAGGTTCATTATCTATTTCTTCTTTGATGTGCACCCTATTGGAACATTTGGAGGATTTGCATCCACAACCAGCACCACAATGTGAACCTGCAGCTCTGCACTCACAGTATCTGGTGAGCTTGCATAGTGATTTTGATGAACACGAGCAACACTGTGGAGCCTGGTCTTTCTGGACAGTGGGAATTTCCTCGCTAGGCATCTCTGGTTTCACACTTGTAAGTGAATTATTGCTACTTAGGTTGGTTGTTCTCCGCCGTGTATTTACTTTCCTGGATGATTGTACCCAATCTGTATCAGAACCATCATCACTCATATCTTCTAATTCTCCCGAATCCTCGGCATCTGATATTTCCATGTCATCCGACCAGTATGAGCTGTTCTTACCAGCTCGAGCAGCCTGCATTTAGGAGGCACGACATAAGAAAAAACACTGGTTATAGAATATCGCCAGACATAATCTAGATGAAACTGCTACATAAAGATAGCTAGATACCTTCCGCAAAGCATAAGTTTGACCATCTTCTGAATCAATAGTAGTATCACACCTTGAGGTCCTACCAGATTTCTTTGCATTATTCATTGCAGTGAAAAGCTGTCAATTCGAAGAAAGTGTCAGTGTGTGAGTGATAACTGAAACCATATCTCAAAATTTCAGTGACATACTAAAAGTGCACAATTAAGAATATTTACCTGCATATTTTGGTGATGAAGATCATTAACTTGTGCTTCCAATTGTCTTGTTCTGCCATTAAGCGCAACCACCTTTTCTTTCAGTTCACCAATGATGAGGTCTTTGTCTCTACACATCACCTCCTTATCATGTAGTTGACATCTATGAGCGGCATACAGAAAATTAGAACAGAAGATTAAGGAAACCAGGGACTCTCCATTTCTACGTTTTACACAACATCATGAAAAACAGTACAGAACATAAGAGGTGTAAACATCACTGGAAACTAAATGGTAAGTAAAACATACCTTGAAGATGATGCTAGCTGAAAAAGGTAGTTCATTGTGCTCTTGGCATCAGGTAGGGACCTTATGTGGTTCCATCTGCCTCTACCATTGAACACACGCTCCCTCTCCTCTGCTTCAGATAGTTGAGAAGCCATGGACACCATTGCACTAGATGACGAGGACAACATGTTTTCCAGTGCTGAAATTCTAGAACTTCTAGCACTAGGAGACATAGCCTGAGGACAGTCCTTCAGCTTTGCTATTTCCTTCGATATTGTTGCTCTCCTGTTTCAAGAAGAGAAGTTTCTGTAAAATAGACGCAAATCTAATGCAGAACACACAACACTCAACCAGCTCATGCAGCATTTTACAGTTGCAACCATTATATTTTTTAGAACAGAAATACAGAAGCAGATCAGAGCAAACTTTACTGACCTAGACACCTAGTGTAAGTTCATTATTTCCCATCAGAAAAATTATATGTTGGAAGAAACCTTGATCTAAAGATTTGAGCTGACCCTACTTCACATTTTTCACCGTCTAAAAAATGCACATATACATAATAGACACGACCAAAACACAACAAAAAGTATAAAGACAAAAGTTCTGTGGCTTACTCTTGTATTTGTCGTTCATAGTGTGAGCGTAATTCGTATGCCCTTAGAGCAACTTCAAGCTCATCATCAATTGTTCTCATCAATGCCTAGTGCCATATCAAAAGAATATTTCAGACATAGTACAACACAAAAGTACAATGGATTATTCTATTCACCAAAAGATTGTCAAGTTCTGTAAGAGCACCTGAATCCCTGATCCGCTTGTTCCTTCAAATTTCCAAACCAAAAGGCAGTAACATCATGAGTTGTGACTTAAGAGTACATAAATATCTCAATACCAGAGGAAAAGAAGTCTCTCTGTAGCTTCTTACCATATGTATCCCGGGTGGACTTTTTCGCTTCGAGCAAATCTTTCAGTCTTTTCGTGGCCATCGCAGCTTCTTCAGTTTTTCGTTGTAAAACCTACATGGAGCAGGCTGGCATAACTACCAAGTTACATGGAAGCAACAAGAAAGAAAGAAAAAGGAGAAAACTAACCATTTTCTGCTTCTGATTTAATGCCAGGAGTTTATGCATCTCATATTCATTCCGTCTCCCTTCCTTCTTGAGCTAGTTATTATAAACACACCATTCTCACCACAAGTCTTTAATGCAAGATTACAAGAAAAAAGAGCTACAACAGTCAAAAGAGTAACCTGAAGTACTTCTTTTCACGGGCAGCCTTCCAAGATCTAAATTGCTCTGATTCTTGTTTAATCTTTTGTTGAAGTTGAACCTAAGATACGACAAAAGAATAATGTCAGAAGATGAAACTAAATTAAATTTGGAAAAGTTTAGCGAAAGAAAAACCTTCTGAGATTTGATGCGTTGAATTTCTCCTTGTAAACGCATTGCTGCATCATCACTTCTTTGTTTCTGTCGTAGCAACTGTTGCTGAGCTTCCTGCTTTTTCTTGAGCTGAGAAACCTGCCATTTGGTGGCCAATTAGTATTTGGGAAAGAGAAAAGATCAATTTATGCATGTACAAACCTGGATTCAAGCGTGGTCAGCTTCTGAAGATAGTTCTCTTTCATTTTGTGTGCACACTCATCAGTTGGGAAGATATATTTGTTAATGCATGACGGAGATCCTCGATTTCTTTCTGTAAACACAAATAAGATTACTACTGTTTCAGGGAATTTTAAGGAATCAACAAATTTAAGCAGGTAAAACCTGAAGCGCCTTCTTTTCTTGCTCCATCTCATGTAACTTGTCTCATAACGTTGTGTGAGAACAGAGGTATCGCTCATTGCAAATTGTTTCATCTCCGCCTACACATATATTAAATTAAAAAAAGATACAGTTACACTCTTCCAGGTGGACCAAAGAAGACAAATGCTGGAGCATAGTTTTGACTATAAGATTCATAGGTTAACAGTAGTTGCCTTTGAACATGAGTTTACAATGGATGGTGGAATGAAAAATATGCAGTGCATGTAACAGCTAGTCTTAGAATAAAATTTCAATAACAAAGTGTCGAGGTCAAGCTACACAAGTTGTTTTAAATTCGTATATAAAGCTTGCACACATTGTGGAGTCTGGGAAAGGGAATTTCTAGGCAGCCTTTTATGCAAAGAGGCTGATTTGAATCAGGACCTCCAGGACATAAGTGGAGATACTCTACCACTACGCAGGCCTTCCCTTCTTGGAAATTGGATATGAACTATTAAAATCATAAGAAAAACAGTACCTCCTTTTGCTGAAGTCTTTTATCTAGATCCTGCAGCTCCTTATCAAGTTGCTCTTGTAGCGATGAATGTTCTCTTTCCTTTTCTTCATCAACTTCACCTGAAAAAGAAGGGTGCTTATTAGAGAATGTGTCATGAAGACATGGTATCAACGTGTTTCCGTAACTTACTTGACACTTCGGGTGTCCCTACTTCACAGCCTGAACCTAGGTCGTCTAGAAGTGTGCCCTTATCAAGTGTAATTTGATCATGTAAACCATTTCTACAGGCAGTGGAGAACTTTTGCCGTGTTATTTCACTCTCCAACTGCTGAATCTTTGATATATAGGTCTTCATAAGGTCCACATCCTGCTGAGAATAAGAAAATACAAACATAAAACAGTTCAAGGAGGCTGATATGACTTGTGCACGCAAAACTGTGTATGATTAGAGATTTAGTTTTACACACCTGCTCACTACCGTCATTTTCAATATCGTCCCACGATTTCCCGTTGCGTGCTGATTCAAGCTTTAACATCAGCTTATCCTTTTCCAGCTGTCAACAATTAATATATGTGTTATCTGCTGTACTACATTGGCAAGGCTATTCACGTGCACTTGGCTAGCAACATTTAATTATAGAGATGGTGTAGATAAATGGTATGTGGTACAGAAGTATTTGCATATCATGAGAAAGAAAAATATTACATAAGAGCTAAGATACACCTACATGCCACATTACCTAAGGAGGGTGAACTATATAGCTCTTATACATAAAATTATGTACAGAATATATTATGGCTTTATTGAATCAAGAAGTACACAGTTCAACCACAAGCAGAAAGAAATCATCGATACCTGGGCAGAAATTGCACGTTGTGCTAACTGTTCACATGACATTTTCCTTTCCTTGAGCTCACAGTAAAGCTCTGAATTTTTTAACTCAAGTAGAGAGACTTTTTGTTGCAGCAACTAAAAGATGCACAAAACAACATTAGAGATACAATAAAATGAACTAATTTGATTAGTCAATGCACCAACCAACCTGAAGCTCTTCTAGTGCCGCACTCCCACTGCGGGAAAACAGAAGTTCACTCTGCAGCTGCTCTAATTGACTCCTCAACTTCTGCATTTCTGCTGTAACTGGGTCTCTGTTGATCTATTCAGTAGGATACAAAAGGATAAGCAAACAATGGCAACGGAAATAAAAGATGCAAAGGCTTTGAGGATAGAGAATGCATACCACTGCTTTGTTTTGAATATTTCGTGCACGGTTGGCATACTTGAGTGTATTAATGGTTTCCTCTGCATTAGAATCAGCAGGACTAATGCAAGCTGCAGGAAGAGAATGGCAAAGAAAATTGATTTGATTAAGTGTTCCAAGTAGGCCAATACGAGAGGATATGAGTGAAAAATTAGACCTACCGATCATAACGGTTTTACTGTTTCCTCCTAGAGAATCCTGCAAGAAACAAATAGCCTTTAGCCATGAACATGTTACATCTCTACATTTCAGTTTTCTGATTTAAACAGGGTGAGATCATATACAAATACAACTATTAGTGTGCATACCTGCAGTAAGCGGGTTAATTTGCTGTCCCGGTACGGTACAAATGCTCCTTCTTTCCGCTTCTTTTCATCACCTAATGCACTAATAACATTGCCAAGAGCAAGAAGGCCTCTGTTTATATGTATCCCTATAGCCACAAGATAGAAAACAACCATATCATTAGCATTTATATACTCCAATATCCACAAATGCAAGAAGAGTCGTTTACCTTCTTTAAGCCGTAATCCATCAGCTCCTGTTCGCTTAGCCCTTTCAGAACCAGCCAAGTCAACTAAATGAAATTTTGATGACAAAATATCATAGTCATTATTAGTTGATTTCTCAGATGTAGAACTTGAGGTCCTCTTTTGTTCGATAGATATCGTGAAGATAGCATGAGAACGGCTGCAAAGAAACAATGACAAATCAGATAAGGCAGGTTTTATAAATATATTACAATCAAAATTAGTTGTCGAGGTTGTCTTTTTAGAGCATGTCAATGTCCAAAACGATTCTCCTTGTGAATTTTGCACTTGAATTATTTGAACTTCTACACTTGATTGTACAAAAATCATGCAAGTAGCTCGTGGTCCCCATTCAAAACTTATAACAAACAAATAGCACATATGGCAATGCAACAGGTAACATAATCAAATACAGCATGATCCAAGCCAATTTCATTGTGTATCTGGTAACATTTTACAAAGTGTTAGCACATAGCCATGTTACTAGTGTTAGAACAAAGAACAAATGAAAAAGGTGTCCAAACTGAAAACTATGTGTTCATGTGCACAAAACTGGTCATCACATCGTGTAAATATAAGTGTGACTTACCTTGACTGGCTATTCATGTTCGTACTTCCAGTTGCACGTGACGAAGACCCTCGTGCCAAGTGCAAGGCCATTTCTTCTTTTGACTTGACCTCAGCCTCTGTCACACCAGCAAGTGTAATGCTGCCATTCGCAGTTTCTCGAATCTGAATAGGCACTCTAGAAGGCGCTGCTTTTGCAACAGACCCAGGATCATCAAGTAAATCGAATACTTCCTCCTTAAATATCTGAAGGGAACAGCAACAATCCAATAAATGAAAATAAGTGAAATATATGTTGCTATGAAGTAAATAAAATTTCAACAAGCTAGCATACCTCGATGAAGGATACCCGAATTAATAACTCTGTATCATCCTTCATTGCTTCAGCTTTCTTGAATATCGTCTCCATAACTTGTGGAATTATTCCTCCACAGTTAACTTCACCACTGTAATTGGTACCCATCGTATATGTCTTCCCAGATCCAGTCTAAAGGTTGTACAAGAAATAACTAAGTCAGAGGATAAACATCGCATAAAAAATAATACTCTTAACACTAACTATTGGTTGTTAACTTGCTACTGTCTAGGTCATATGCCCGAGAACTAGACGTTAGGGAGCCCATAACTAAACGGGGGATAAATGTTATTTGGATTGTTGGAAGCAAAGTGGAACTTTATTATTTTATTAAACATGAGATTAGTTCACAAATTATGCCAAAAAGTTAAGGCTACAAAGCTCAAACTAATCATATCAATAACACATTCTTAAAATGAAATTTGACATGGTGAGTGATAGCTGATAAACGACGACTCTCCGTATTATATTCTACAAATTACACAGTGTGCAAAACGTGATGGATAATAAACCTCAAGCGCAGATATCAAATAGATGAATGCCTCTTTTTATCATGCACTGACATCCTTATAGTGATTCGAAATTTTAAAGTAAATATTAAAGATGCCACGGTTACACCCACAAGACAGCAAGAAAGCATCTTCCTAATAAAAACAAGTACATAATGGTTCTATTAGCTACTAGGCTAATAACAGTAACAGCTCGGAGCGGACCTATACGAGTAACCAGCTGTGTTTGCCCATGTGAATATTACTTTCAAGCATACAAAATATTTACCTGTCCATATGCTAGGACAGTGGTGTTGTATCCACAGAATAATGAGTCAATCAGTGGATTCACGCATTGCTCAAATATCAATGAGGAAGGAGATCCCATGCTGCCATAGACATGATCATAAGTGAAGACGTGTGGGCCAATTAGGACCTACAATAGCACAAAAGAGAACCATCAGCATCTAATCAGACTTATAAGCCATTCAAAAGAGAGAAAAAATCGCCTGTTAATGTGGTAATCATATAGATTATGTTAGTTCAGCAGTCAATCCGATAGGCACAAAAGAATAAAGTGGAAGAAAACTTCAATGCTGAAAATACAAGACGTTGTTACTGTATGCTCAAAATCAGCAAAGACAATGGTCCTAAGCATAGAACCACCACCACACATGCCCCGTATGCACTCAAGCCCTTTGAGGATCTGGCCGCCCAAATTATGCTCCAAGAAACTTGAAATCACAGAGACGTCGTGAATATTGTTTTCGAGTATACAGAGACATGATTTCCCGGACCACCAGATGGAAACAAACCAGATAAAACAGGAATGAGTGAACCAACTCTCAGAAGATATCTTGCCGATCCCAATCTATCAATGCCCATCCGTGGATTCATTTTGTAATCCTAGGAGCACATGCTGTGATAGTTGGCCAAGACCACCAAGAAAACCATACCTGCGGCTCGCCTGGCGTGACGGTGACGCAGTCAGTGCAGCCTTGGAGAAGCTCCGGCGTGATGAGCGGCCGGACGTTGACGGCGACCTTGACGCTGTCACCCTGCTGCTGGGAGGCCATCTCCGAGCACCCCATCGGAACCCTAAACACGAATCCCCAGAACCGATCAGGAAGAACGCTCAGGGCCCAAAATAGACACCAAGAAAACGAGAAATCCGAACGCTCCAAGACGGAAATCTGAAGAATCAGGACATCCGTTTGGGCAAACTTTGAATCTGAGGGCCGAGGGTTTTGAATTCGTCTCACCTCACCGTGCCCTCGCCGTGGCGGCGCCTCCCGTTGACAGCGGCGAGCTGGAGAGCGGAGGCGTACGGGAGAAGGGGGGCGGCGGAGGACGACGCGCTGAGAGATGGCGGCGGAGTAGGGGGAGGGAGGGAGGTCGGGGCGGAACGGATGGGTAGGCGTGAAGAGAGAAAATTGGGAAGAAAACGAGAGAACTCGAAATGAGGATGAACAAAGGGGGATCCAGCGGGTGGTGGACCCAACGCAACGGCTTCGGATGCGATTTCGAAATTCAAATTGCCGAGGAAACGCGGCCTACTCTCCTGTCAGCCGGTAAGCACGTGCTACGTCCAGCATTTGTTCCCCGATTTGGATGGCATCGGCGGCCAGTCCGACGGTGGTTTGCTGTGATTTTTAATGCTCTGCCATTTTGGAATGTCCATGCGGAAACCTTATCTTTCTATTGCATTTAATTAAAATTTTGTCTTTTATATTGTATTAAAAAAATTCTGGACTTGTAGAGATCATTAGATCCAAAATAGGGAAGCACCAAAAGGCCCCAAAATTCTAATTCCGACCTCCTCCCGCTTCTCCATAGTTTGCATCGGCCCTCCTAAGTTGTGCCACCGGACCGTGCCGCTCTGTGGCACCAATCCTCCCTATCTCTGTAACCCCGAGCTAATCGCACCTCCATGTTGCAACTCGTGAGTTTGAGGATTTGATGTCAATTAGTTTTGTGTAATTTTACATAAGTTTTTTTTACTTGTAATTTTGCATATGTTGATTATGTCAATAATTGGTGTGTGTGTGTGTGTGCGTGCGTGCGTGCGTGCGTGCGTGCGTGCGTGCGTGCGTGTGTGTGTGAGGCCTACTGTAAGAGGATTGTTGAACACTTTCGCCGAAAATAGGAATTCTATAGAACTATGAACCCGTTTGAGCTCAGTTGGGATACAACCTAGATGGAGAATATTAAGTGGCAAGCTTGCTATGATCAGATTGTCTGGCGGCATCCAACTGGCATACCATACCAAGAGCCTGTAAGATAATTGTCCATGTAATATGTTTTCATTTTTGTTATGACTATCATTTGGCATATTCTTTTTGTAGTTTGGAGAAGCACGTGCATTTTACAAGAAAATAGAGTCTAAACTGACGGCTTCTAGCTTGTAACCTTTTTTGATCAAGTTGAGGAAATGAGAGGTGGTTAGGCATTGCCCAAAGCAACAAGAGGTCAAGGACCCACAAGCATGTCAGGCCATATCATGCAGGAGGAACAATTGGGGAAGAACATTTGAATGGAAGCAACCCATAATTCTACACAACCAAATCTTATAAACAAACAAACTATTTTGCCCCAACGAAATAGGAAGGTTGTCAATCCCCCGGCTTGCTGAATACAAAGGATTAAACATATGGTGTGGAAAAAAATTATGAGTGCAAAACTGAACATCGGGTAAATGATGGTGGGAAACAATGGACCGGGGTCCACAGTTCACTAGTGTTGTCTCTCCATAAAACAGATAAACATACATGCTGGATAAACAACAGCTAGACAATTGACAAATTGTGAGGGCATGACAATGCTATTATGACAAGCTATAATTCACTGTAGTTTTTAATTGGGTATTACCACAAAATACATAGACCGCTTGCTAGATTCATCTATGACTAATAATTTACCTCGGGATCGCTATACAGCAAGTCACCCGAAAGTATTAAGTTGCAAGCAACAGATAATTGCAATAAGCAAAGTGTGTAATGTAACCAATGAATATAACCGTAGCAATAAACACCGTGCTGGCGGGTAGTTGACGGGAAAAATATCTTGCAAGAAGCTTCGTATCTTCCCCGGCAACGGCGCCAGAAAATGTGCTTGATGACGTGAAAACACACGTTCGTTGGGAGACCCCAAGAGGAAGGTATGATGTAGTGCAGCAGCAATTTTCCCTTGTAATTCTACCAAGGTTATCGAACCAGTAGGAGTCAGGAGCGCTTCAGAAGGTTGTCAACGGCGCCAGGAATATGGTGTGTTGACGTGAAACCTGCACACAACACAATAAAACCATTTTGCCCCAACGAAACAGGAAGGTTGTCAATCTTACCGGCTTGCTGAATACAAAGAATAAAACGTATGGTGTGGAGAATAATAATAATTTGAGTAAATAACAGAGAACGAATGATTGCAGTAGGTGTTTTTATCAGTGTAGAGGAATGGACCGGGGTCCACAGTTCACTAGTGGTGTCTCTCCATAAAAGATAACAGACATGTTGGGTAAACAAATTACAGCTCGGCAATTGACAAATAGTAAGCGCATGACAATGCAATATATGACAAGCTAGTTTATTGTAGTATTTATTGGGCATTACAACATAATACATGGACCGCTTACCAGCCGCATCCATGCCTAAATAATCCACTTCCGGGATAGGATCCGTGTCTCCCGTTAGTATTAAGTTGCAAACAACAGATTATTGCATTAAGCAAAGTGTGTAATGTAAACAAACACATTAGACTCAGATTACTGGAGGCATGAACCCACTATCGAGCATAAATACTCCCTTTTGGAGTCACAAGCATCTACTTGGCCAAAGTATCTACTAGCAACGAAGAGCATGCAAAAACATAAATAAAACAGTAGATATATTGATAAACAACTTGATCATAACATCACTATTCATCGGATCCCAGCAAACACAACATGTAACATTACAATAATATGATCTTGATCATGTTAGGCAGCTCACAAGATCTAAACATGATAAATGTCCAAAAAAAAGATCACAACATGATAGCACAAAGTGGAGAGACAACCATCTAGCTACTGCTATGGACCCGTAGTCCAAGGATGAACTACTCACGCATCACTCCGGAGGCGGGCATGATGATGTAGAGCCCTCTGGCGATGATCTCTCTCCGGTAGGGTGCCGGGAAGAGTTTCAGAACCCTCCCGAACTAGGGTTGACGACGGCGGCGGCGACGGAACTTTTCGTGGATAATTGCTCGGGTATTTAGGGTTTTCGGGAGGAGGTGAATATATAGGCGAAAGGGCGGCGGCCGGAGGCACCCGAGGGCGCCACACGCGACCTCGGTGCGCCTGCCTAGGGGGCCGTGCCCAGGTGTGGTGTGGCGGCCCTGGGTCGCTTCTTCGTGCGCCATTCGGTCTTCGTCTTCGTGTCGGTGAAATATTGGGGTACGTTGATTTTCGTCCAATTCCGAGAATATTTCCTTAACAGGTTTTCTGAAACGGAAAAACAGCAGAAATCATGAACTGGCACTTTGGCATCTTGTTAATAGGTTAGTCCTAGAAAATGCATAAAAATGCTATGATGTGTATATAAAACATGTAGCAATAGGTATAAAACAAGCATGGAACATCAAAAATTATAGATACGTTTGAGACGTATCAGCATCCCCAAGCTTAGTTCCTACTCATCCTCGAGTAGGTAAACGATAATAACAATATAATTTTTTGGAGTGACATGCTACCAACACAATCTTGATCATATAGTAATGTAATGCATATGAACTGAATGAAGTGATCCAAGACAATTGTCTATAGTTTGCTAAAAAGTAAACAAAGAGTAAACATAACATATCATACAAGTAAAAACTTTTCATGGATAGTACTTTGGAGACATGAGCTATGAGAATTTGCATAAGAGTTAGCTCACCAAGCAACATTTTCAAATCAAAAGTGTTTGACCAACACAAAGGAAGATTTAAGTTTCAACATTTGCTTCAACTTTCAACTTATTTATCTCATGGATAATGTCAATACAAAGCAGCATAATAAGTCTAATATGCTAACATATAACAATTCTTGTACCAAGGTTGACACTAGTGTTTGCTTGTGGAGAATAGAAAGAAGCAGGAAAACTGACTCAACATAAAAGTAAAAGAAATGCCCTTCGCAGAGAGAAGCAGGGATTAAATCATGTGCTAGAGCTTTTTATTTTTTTGAAATCTTATAGAGAGTAAAAATATATTTTGAGAGGTGCATGTTAATTGTCAACGAATGGTAGCAAACGATACAGTATTACCCATGCCAACCAGACTTTTTAAGAGCGGCTCCCATGAGGAACGTTATTTCTGTAGCAAGCAGATCATTCCTCTATCTCTTCGGTTTACACATGCCAATGTTTGACCGAATGCTCAATTAACAAAATGTGATGAGAATAAACGGTTAAAGTTGTAAATTTATCTTTTATGGGGCTGGGTGATGACGTGGATCACAAGTTCGTTGGGAGACCCCAAGAGGAAGGTATGAAGCAGTATAGCAGCAGTTTCCCTCAGTATGAAACCAAGGTTTAATCGAACCAGTAGGAGCAAGAAATCACTTCTGAAGGTTGTCAGTGGCGCGCTGACGTGGAACCTGCACACAACACAATCAAACTAGTTTGCCCCAACAAAACAGTGAGGTTGTCAATCTCACCGGCTTGCTGAAAACAAAGGATTAAACGTATGGTGTGGAAAACAGTAGTAAATTGCAGAGAATGAAAAGGAACAATGTTTGCAGTTGGTTGTATTATCAGTGTAAAAGAATGGACCGGGATCCACAGTTCACTAGTGGTGTCTCTCCATAAAAGATAACTAACATGCTGGGTGAACAAATTACAGCTGGGCAATTGACAAAATATTGAGCGCATGACAATGCATATATATGACATGATGATTACTATGATATTCATGTGGGCATTACGACAAAATACATAGACCGTTATCCAACAGCGTCTATGACTAATAATCCACCTCCAGGTTGTCATACCGAGTTCCCCGTTGGTATTAAGTTGCAAGCAACGGATAATCGCATTAAGTAATGTGCGTAATGTAAACAAATGCATTAGACCTAACGGCGCACCCTTAAGCTAAGCATCGGTTATTTTATCCCTAGTGGCAACAACACATCCACAATCTTAGAAGTTGTTGTCACTCTCCCAGATTACCGGAGGCATGAACCCACTATCTAGCATAAATACTAACTCTTGGAGTTACACACATCTACTTGGCCAAAGCATCTACTAGTAACGGAAAGCATGCAAGATCATAAATAACATATAAGATAGATTGATAATCAACTTGACATAGTATTCAATATTCATCGGATCCCAGCAAACACAACATGTAGCATTACAATAAGATGATCTTGATCATGATATGCAGCTCACAAGATCTAAACATGATAGCATAAAGTGGAGAGACAACCATCTAGCTACTGCTATGGACCCGTAGTCCAAGGATGAACTACTCACGCATCACTCCGGAGGCAGGCATGGTGATGTAGAGCCCTCCGGTGATGATTCCCCTCTCCGGCAGGGTGCAGGAAGAGCTTCTGAACCCTCCCGGGCTAGGTTAACGGCGGTGGCGTCTCTGGAACTTTTCGTAGATAATGGCTCGGGTCTTTAGGGTTTTCGCGTCGGGAAGATTATATAGGCGAAAGGGCGGCGGCTAGAGATGACCGTGGGGCCCACACCACACCACGGCGCGGCCAGGGTGGGACCCACGCCGCCCTATGGTGTGGCTCCCTCCTCGGTCGCCTCCGTCTCTCCTTCGGACTTTCTTGTACGTGTTGGAAAAATAGGAGGTCTTGTCCAAGTTTCGTCCAATTCCGAGAATATTTCCAGAATAGCTTTTCTGAAATACAAAAACAGCTGAAAACAGGAACTGGCACTGTGGCATCTTGTTAATAGGTTAGTCCCAGAAAATGCATAAAAATGCTATGAAGTGTATGTAAAACATGTAACAATTGGTATAATATCAACATGGAACATCAGAAATTATAGATATGTTTGAGACGTATCACTGGGCACCCCTTTGCCAGCACTTTTTACAAAATTATAGATAAGCAGATGTAAGCTGCTAGTCTGGAGTAAAGTCTGATTGACAAGTGTAATAAAGATAATCCACTACTTCCTCATGAGCTAGTAAACAAAGACACAAATAAGGAGTAGTAACAATTTTGAATAATTTAAAGATAGCACATGACAAATTTACTTGGAGTGGTGCGAAAATACCACATATAGGTAGGTATGGTGGACACAGATGGCATGGATTTTGGCTCGGGTTTTGGATGCACGAGAAGCATTCCCTCTCAGTACAGAGTTTAGGCTAGTAAGGTTATTTAAGCAAACACATAACGTCAACCGGTACAAAAGAACCATATGATGAACATAAGAGAAAAATTATAAGACTCCACACTGTCTTCCTTGTTAACCAAAACATCCTTTTAATAGAAAATATCTAGACTTTGGAACTACCAATTATGACAAACCAAATAACTTCAAGCTTTAACGGTAGTTCTTCACTAATGAGTCTTTACTTACATGATACACAAGTTTAAACATTACTTACTTGATAACTCAAAACAATTGAAAAGCATCAAGTTACTCAAGACAAATGATCTACAAGACCGTGTAAGCATTTTTCTTTATACCATTACCACATGCATAGCATTTTCTGTTCCAACCAAACACCAATCAACTTATTTAACAACTCTCCAAATAGATATAAGTGAGGCAAGAGAGTATTTTCTACAAAAGAACTAATAGCTCTGACAAGAGATACATGCAAAACAAGAGCTAAAAGCATAACAGCGCTAGACAAGAATACTCAACAAGTATAAGTGAAGAATAGGAGTATTCTAATGAAAAGCGGAGCGTGTCTCTCTCCCAAACAAGAGTGCTAGGGTCCAACTAGTTATGACCAGAAAACAAAACATAAACAAACTGAAAATAAAACACACAGTGCTCCAAGAACAACACTTATAATGTGAAGAAATAAAAATATAGTCTCACTAGAGATGACCTGATAATTTGTCGATGAAGAAGGGGATGCCTTGGGTATCCCCAAGCTTAGACGCTTGAGTCTTCTTGAAATATGTTGGGAGATCCAGGGGAGCCTCCCCAAGCTTAAGCTCTTCACTCTTCTTGATCTATTTATCACCCTTCTCTCTTAATACTTGAAAACTTCCTTCACACCAAACTCAGAATAAACTTCATTAGAGGGTTAGTGCATCAAATCATAATCTCACTTGGTTCTGTAAAGACACATTATAAGCATCATTTTAAACATTAGCTATGTTTACTAGCCTTATGTGAAGCTCTTCCACCTTTAAAGAATTTCACTTAACACTTGTAAAAGAGAAAATGCAAAACTAGACAGAATCTGTCAAAACCAGAACAGTCCGTAAAGACGAATTTTTTCGAGGCACTTACGTCGCTCAAATCAGAAAATGCTGAACTAACGAAAGATTGGCAAAAAGCTCAGGCTTCTGCACACAAATTTGCAGATTAAAATACTGTTCCTTGATTTTCACGAATTTTTACCGTGAGGCACAGAAATCTGTTTCTGGACAGCAAACTAAAATTTTAGCATAACTTGCTATTAGAGGCTATTCTTGGCACAACAAAACGGAAAATAAAATATACAAAGAATTGTTACAGAAGTAAGCTAATTCCTTGACTCAACAAAATAAAATAACAGAAAATAAAATGGGTTGCCTCCCATAAGCGCTTTTCTTTAACGCCTTTTAGCTAGGCACAAAGCAGAATCAAGTATTATCAAGAGCAGAAACATCAAAATCATAACTTACTCGAACAATAGAATCAAAAGGTTGCATCCTCTTCCTAGGGAAGTGTTCCATACCTTTCTTGAGTGGGAATTGATATTTAATATTCCCCTCTCTCATGTCAATAATAGCACCAACAGTTCTAAGAAAAGGTCTTCCCAAAACAATAGGACAAGAGGATTTGCATTCAATGTCCAAAATAACAAAATCAACAGGAACATGTTATTGTTAACCATTATAAGGACATCAACAATCTACCACAGGTTTCTTCATAGTAGAATCAGCAAAATAAAGATTCAAATAACAACTTTCTAGTGGTGCTAGATCAAGAATATTATAAAGTTTCTTAGGCATAACAGAAATACTAGCACCAAGATCACACAAAGCATTGCAATCAAAATCATTCACTCTCATTTTAATGGTGGGATCCCAACCATCTTCTAATTTTCTAGGAATAGATGCTTCATTAAGTTTCTCTTCCCTAGCATGAATAAGAGCATTAGTGATATGCTTAGTAAAAGCCATGTTTATTTTACTAGCATTAGGATTCTCGGCCAACTTTTGCAACAACTTAATAACTTCAGTAAAATTACATCCATCAAAATCAAAATTATTATCATCAAAAGTAATGGGACCATTATCTCCTATACCTCGAAAAATTTCAGCACTTTTATCAGAACCGTTTTAGTGCTATCAGGCAATTTAAACTATTTTCAACCAAGGTAGGGATCTCCCCAATTTTAATTTTCTTACTACTAGCATGATTAGGCCTGTAGGTAGTCCACTAGTGCACACGCTTCAACATTTTCAGAGGTAGAAATAGTGCAAACTCTAGCAATCCTACTCTTTTCAGCAATTTCAACTTCTTTTTCCTCTCTTTCCCATCTAGCATGCAACTCGGCTAGCATCCTAACATTGTTATCAATTTTAATTTGTATAGCATTGAGAGTTTTACTCTCTTTAACATCATGAGGCATGTTCTTAATTTTCAAAAACTCAACATCAAGCACAAGTTATCAACTTTAGAAGCAAGACCATCAAGTTTCCCTAGTTTTTCCTCAACAGTTTTATTGAAAGCAGTTTGTGTACCAATAAAATCCTTAAGCATAACTTCAAGATCAGAGGGCACTCTTATTATTGTTGTAGGAATTACCATAAGAATTACCATAAGCATTGCCACTATTAGAAGGATAGGCTTATAATTACTATTACCAAATTGTTCCTATAAGCATTGTTGTTGAAATTATTATTTTTAATGAAATTCACATCAACATGCTCTTCTTGAGCAACCAATGAAGCAAAGGAACATTATTAGGATCAGCATGAACTTGATTATTTGCAAGCATAGACATAATAGTATCAACTTTATCACTCAAGGAAGAGATTTCTTCAACAGAATTTACCTTCTTACCTGTCGGAGCCCTTTCGGTGTGCCATTCAGAATAATTTACCATCATATCATCTAAAATCTTTGTTGTTGCGCCCAAAGTGATGGACATAAATGTCCCTCCGACGGCCGAATCCAATAAATTCCTTGAAGAAAAATTTAATCCTGCATAAAAGGTTTGGATGATCATCCAAATAGTCAATTCATGAGTGGGACAATTCTTTACCATTGCTTTCATCCTCTCCCAAGCTTGAGCAACATGTTCATTATCATATTGCTTAAAATTCATAATGCTACTTCTCAACGATATAATCTTAGCAGGAGGGTAATATTTTCCAATAAAAGAGTATTTCCATTTAGTCATGAATCAATACTATTTCTAGGCAAAGATAGCAACCATTCTTTAGCACGTCCTCTCAAGGAGAAAGGAAAAAGTTTCAATTTTATAATATTACCTTCTACCTCTTTATACTTTTGCATGTCGCATAATTCAACAAAATTATTAAGGTGAGCAGCAGCATCATCAGTACTAGCACCAGAAAATTGCTCCTTCATAACAAGATTTAACAATGCAGGTTTTATTTCATAAAACTCTGCTTTTGAAGCAGGTGGAGCAATAGGTGTGCATATGAAATCATTGTTGTTTGTGCTAGTGAAGTCGCACAACTTAGTGTTCTCAGGATTACTCATTTTATAAAAACTAAAACAAGAAAAAAAATAACAAACCGAAATTAACTAAATGCTGGATTTTTTTTGTGTTTTTGATATTTAAAAGCAAAACAAGATAAAATAAAATAAACTAAGCAAGACAAAAACAAAGTAATGAGATTGGAAGTGTGAGACTCCCCTTGCTGTAGCCTCGTGACTCCCCGGCAACGGCGCCAGAAAATGTCTTGCTGGCGGGTAGTTGGCGGGAAAATATCTTGCAGGAAGCTTCGTATCTTCCCCGACAACGGCGCCAGAAAATGTGCTTGATGACGTGAAAACACACGTTCGTTGGGAGACCCCAAGAGGAAAGTATGATGTAGTGCAGCAGCATTTTTCCCTTGTAATTCTACCAAGGTTATCGAACCAGTAGGAGTCAGGAGCGCTTCAGAAGGTTGTCAACGGCGCCAAGAATATGGTGTGTTGACGTGGAACCTGCACACAACACAATAAAACCACTTTGCCCCAAAGAAACAGGAAGGTTATCAATCTTCCCGGCTTGCTGAATACAAAGAATTAAACGTATGGTGTGGAGAATAATAATAATTGCAGTAAATAACAGAGAACAGATGATTGCAGTAGGTGTTTTTATCAGTGTAGAGGAATGGACCGGGGTCCACAGTTCACTACTGGTGTCATTCCATAAAAGATAACAAGCATGTTGGGTAAACAAATTACAGCTCGGCAATTGACAAATAGTAAGTGCATGACAATGCAATATATGACAAGCTAGTCTATTGTTGTATTTATTGGGCATTACAACATAATATATGGACCGCTTACCAGCCGCATCCATGCCTAAATAATCCACTTCCGGGATAGCATCTGTGTCTCCCGTTAGTATTAAGTTGCAAACAACAGATTATTGCATTAAGCAAAGTGTGTAATGTAAACAAACGCATTAAACTTAACAGACGTACCCTTAAGCTAAGCATTGGTTATTTTATCCCTTGTGGTAACAGCACATCCACAACCTTAGACGTTGCTGTCACTCGCCCAGATTACTGGAGGCATGAACCCACTATCGAGCATAAATACTCCCTCTTGGAGTCACAAGCATCTAATTGGCCAAAGTATCTACTAGCAACGGAGAGCATGCAAGAACATAAATAAAACAATAGATATATTTATAAACAACTTGATCATAACATCACTATTCACCGGATCCCAGCAAACACAACATGTAACATTACAATAATATGATCTTGATCATGTTAGGCAGCTCACAAGATCTAAACATGATAGCACAAAGTGGAGAGACAACCATCTAGCTACTGCTATGGACCCGTAGTCCAAGGATGAACTATTCACGCATCACTCCGGAGGCGGGCATGATGATGTAGAGCCCTCCGGCGATGATCTCTCTCTCTCCGGCAGGGTGATGGGAAGAGCTTCAGAACCCTCCCGAACTAGGGTTGACGACGGCGGCGGCGACGGAACTTTTCGTGGATAATTGCTCGGGTATTTAGGCTTTTTGGAGGAGGAGAATATATAGGCGAAAGGGCGGCGGCTGGAGGCACCCGAGGGCACCACACGCGACCTCGGCGTGCCTGTCTAGGGGGTCGCGCCCAGGTGTGGTGTGGCGGCCCTGGGTCGCTTCTTCGTGCGCCCTTCGGTCTTCATCTTCGTGTCGGTGAAATATTGGGGTACGTTGATTTTCGTCCAATCCGGGAATATTTCCTTAACAGGTTTTCTGAAACGGAAAACAGCAGAAAACAGGAACTGGCACTGTGGCATCTTGTTAATAGGTTAGTCCCAGAAAATGCATAAAAATGCTATGATGTGTATATAAAACATGTAGCAATAGGTATAAAACAAGCATGGAACATCAAAAATTATAGATACGTTTGAGACGTATCACACCGCTGTTTTATCCCTAGTACCAACAACACATCCATAGTCTTAGTCGTTTCTGTCACCTCAAACCCAGACAATTGGAGACATGAATCTACTATCTAGCATAAATAACCCCTCTTGGAGACACTAGCAACTACTTGGCCCAAGCAACCACTAGCATCGGAGAGCTTGCAAGATCATAAATAAAACATATAGATAAATAGATGAACATACTTGATCATAACTTCACAATTCATCGGATCCCAGCAAGCACAACATGTAACATTACATAAAAATGATCTTAATCATGTTAGGCAGCTCACAAGATCTAAACATGGTAGCACAAGGAGAAGAGACAACCATCCAGCTACTACTATGGACCCGTAGTTCAAGAACTACTCACGCATCACTCCAGAGGCAGGCATGGTGGTGTAGAGCCCTACGGTGATGATCTCCCCCTCCGACAGAGTGCCGGGTAGAGCGTCAGAACCCTCCCGAACTAGGGTTGGTGACGGCGGCAGCGTCAGATATCTTTCGTGGAAATTATTCGGGTGTGTAGGGTTTTCGGGACGAAGGGAATATATAGGCGCATAGGCGGTGCCGGAGGGCACCTGGGGGGCCCAGAAGACCCCCAGGCATGGGCCCACCTCTGGCCACGCCTGGGTGGCATCTGGCCACCCAGGGTCGCATCCCCGGCTGCCCTTTGGATTCCGTCTTCGTATCTTCATCAAACTGATCCCCGTCGATTTTCGTCCAATTCCGAGAATATTTCTCGAATAGTTTTCTGAAACAAAAACAGAACAGAAAACAGGAACTGACACTATGGTATCTTGTTAATAGGTTATTCCCAAAAAATGCATAAAAATGATATAAACTATATATAAAACATGTAGCATTTGATATAAAACAAGCATGGAACATCAAAAATTATAGATACGTTTGAGACGTATCAGCATCCCCAAGCTTAATTCATGCTCGTCCTCGAGTAGGTAAATGATAACAAAGATAATTTTTGAAGTGACATGCTACCAACGCAATCGTGATCAAATAGTAATGTACAACATGTGAACTGAAATCAAATCATTCAAAGCAAATATCTATAATTGATATTAAACAAACAATGATAAAGCAAGATAGTTAAACAAGTCAAAACCTTTCATGAATGATGCTTTGGAGACATAAAACCGTACAAGGTTCATTAAAGATGATTTAAGTATTCAGAGAAGAAATTCTATCCTTCAATTAAGCATCAAGCAATTTTTCACAACACGGAAAGGATCCAGTCAAGTAAAAATAAACATGAACATCATGAATCAACTGTTTCCAAGTTTTACTCAACCGGTGAGCGTGAGTATTTGGTATTGCACCAGGATATTATGGCAAAGAGAACATTAATGAGGGTTTGGAAGGCCAATGTAAGAAAGTCTCACAAAGCTAAAATTGATCATTAGACAAGAGAAAATCTTATAATCGAAGCTATGCAAGGAGTAGTGATTGCGATGCAACGGATGCACATAGAGCTATAAGTGTATGAAAGCTCTCCATTGGAACAAGTGGGGATGTTGGATGTATGCCCAAAAGGCAATGTATTTATACATCTGATTTATTAATTATGATTTGTATTCTCTATGCTATAACTACGGTGGTTTCTGGATACGTGATTCAGGGGAAAGCCCACTCGTACGTGTAGAGAATATGAACACGTAAAATGTACCCTAGTTCTTTTACGGACTAATTTGTTGATTGCTTGATGACACTGCTTTCCTAGTCATGGACATTGTTTATGTCAGCATCAATGAGTGGCATATTATTGGATAATAATATGGTCGGGTAGACCCAAGTTTTGGTATGCTGAGAGATTTCGTTAAACTGTCTCTTTGTCCTTAGCTTTATCACAGTAAGGTTATTATATAACATGTCCTGTAACCATGAGGTTATTAGGGTTATGCATACTGGAAGAGTTACTTTGGTGTTGTCAACACTATGGCCGTAACTGGGTAGTAAAACGGCAGTTACTGGGTGACTCCAAGGTGTGTGTATATCCTAATGTTCTGACATGGGAAATTACTCCTCGGTGATTAGAGAGATACACCCTGGGCCCTCTCGGTATTATGAAGGTATCCAATATGTTCTGCAGACAATGCATGGTGAAGTTACACCGTGTGGGATATCATAATACAGAAACGAGTAATGGGAACTTGCCGGTTAACGAGATAGAGAAAGATGTAGTGAATCAATGATTGATTCATGGTAACATCCACGGATCTATATCTCGGGTGAAGTTTCGGTATCGCGAGTAATGGGAATGATATATTAAATAGCCAACAGGTTCAACAGAGTGTCTTCGCATAACGGTAGTAGTTATTCAGGTCGTCCTCGGATCTGACCCTGGCCGGTGATTGGATATCCAATTATAGCTACACGTTATCGAACCTGTAGGGTGGACACGCTTAAACTAGGATTGGTTAGTTGTGTATATTGGTTGGTCTGGAACATGGAGAGAGTATCACCGACATAGTGTCTGCGTGATAGATATGGTTTTATCGGAGAGATTGTAATGAGATAGAAGTTGCTATCACAGTCGGAATTTATTCCGAGGGTTTATATAAGAAGGAAATATTTATCCGGAGTATTTTGTCGGCAGACACTGGGTGTCCCGGATCATATAAAAGTGTTTTATATGATAGGTAATTAATTCAGTGAAATATTCTATAAAACGAAATATTCAAATAAGAATTAATTAGACAAAATATTATTTAATTAAATGTTGATTAAATATTGATTTATTTAATTAATAAATAATTATGGAAAAAATTATAATAAAATTGGAGCCCACCATGGGGCTACCAAGATGGACCCTAGGGCCCACCAAGGTAGCCGCACCGCCTAGTGGTGGTGGTGGGCCAAGGCGCCGAAATGGGGGGGGGTCCCCCAGCCGAAACCCTAGTGGGCCTTGCGGCCCATGAGGGGGAGGCGGCGGCGGTGGTGGCCGGGGTGGCCGGCCGAGGTGGGCCCCACCCGCCTAGGTCGGTGCGACCTAGGGCGGGCCCCACCCGGCGGCGGTGGTGGATGAGGCGGTGGGGGAGGGAGTTGGAGTCCAACTCCAACTCTTCCTTCCCTAGCCGAATTGGGCAAGGGGTTTCCCCTTGTCCAAACCGAGTTGAACTAGGGAAAGCTTTCCCCTTGTCCAAGTCCCTCCACCCCTTGGGCCATCTATATAAACCCCCACCCCCTCCTATTTGGAGGACACACAATTAGCTCTCAAGTTTAGATCCTTTCTAGTTGGATTAGAAGAACCTCTAATTAGAGGCAACCTATCCGATTAGACTAGATCTAATCTCTCTCTCTCTCTCCTTCTCATGCGTTGAGATCTCCACCTTCATATACGCCAGTAGTGCTTCAAGCTTGGACGGCGATGCCCTGCTAAACCTTTCCCGGCGTACGCGTGCAAGCTCTCGGAGGTTCATCCAACTTGGTTGCTTACGAAGATCTAGAGCATTTTTGAGGAGGTTCATCATTGGAATATACAACCCAAGTTCTATAATGAAAAGTTCCCCACATAGTTATACTAGTGAAACATGAAAACTCTGTCAAATGAAGCATAAGTGCTGGACATGAGCACAAATATGATAACTCTGAAATGCAGGTGCTAAACATGAGCACAAGTGTGAAATAAAGGATAGTAATGTTGCCCCCTCTCTCTTTATTTTTATTTTTTTCTCTTTTTTCACTTTTTTATTACTTATTTGCTTTTTGGGTGGCCTCCATGGCTCTTTCTCTTTCTCTTCCTCACTGGTAGGGGCAACATCATTTGAAAACACACTTTTCTTTACAAATAACTCATAATGATTACAACATGATGCATGAAACTAAATGCCTCTGCCAGTGTAGCAGGATATGCAATGATCTAGCATAACATGGGTAAACCAACACGTCACCTTTACATGATAATGCAAGGCAATATAAAAATAATTAATGACAACAAGTCATGTAATGTAAGATGGAAGTTACATGGCAATATATCTCGGAACAGCTATGGAAATGTCGTGATAGGTAGGTATGGTGGCTGTTTTGAGGAAGATGTATACGCTTATGTGTAGGAGAACAAGAGGAAGTCCTCCCACGGGGTTTGGATGTACTGGCGAAGTACACACCAACACTCATTGTGTGAAGAGGGCAATGCACAACACCGAAGAGGCTAACAAAAATTGGATGGTGGAAGTGTCAAAAATCATAGCTCAACATTAGTAAAAAAGAATTCACAAGTTTATTGCAAACAACTAGCAGGTTCAACATTAAGAGCATGATTAAAATTACTCCAAGGAGGTCCGTTCAGGGCGCCACAAGTACCACGTTATATCTCTCGACCTTAGCACGCAACTATGTTATTACGAATTACTTTCAGACTAGAACAGCTATCAAGAACGACTACACCTTCAACAATTAATAGAGTTTGTAGTACGGGACAAGCTTTAACGGCAAAAACCACTAATGAGTTTTAGTTTAAGTAACCAGCAAGCTTTAACATCTATTTACTTAATACCTCAAAACATTTGCAAGGAATCAAGTTATCAAAGTTCAATAATCTACAAGACTATGCAAGTTTTTCATTATACAAATACCACATGCACAAAATTTTCTGTTCCAACCAAACACCAATCAACTTATTTGAATAACTCCCCATACAAATATAAGTGAAGCAAGAGATTACTTTCAACAAAAGAAATTAATAGCTCTGAACAAGATATACATGAAAAACAAGAGCTAGAAGCTATAAAAGATCGAAAATTGAATACTCAGCAAGTATAAGTGTAGAATAGGAGTATTCTAAGAATAAACGGAGCATGTCTCTCTCCCAAACAAGAGTGCTAGGATCTAACTTAGTTATGCAGAAAAATAAATAAAAACAAACTGAAAAAACAAAAACACAAGACGCTCCAAGAATAGCACTTAATATGTGAAGCAATAAAAATATAGCCTCACTAAAGATGACCTGATATTTGATGATGAAGAAGGGCATGTCTTGGGCATCCCCAAGCTTAGATGTTTGTGACTTCTTGAAAATTGCAGAGGAGGTCCATGGGGAGCCTACCTAAGCTTAAGCATTTATCCACTTGATCTTCTTTCATCATCCTCTTTCTTGATACTTGAAAACTTCCTTCACACAAAACTTCTCATAAACTTCATTTGAGGGTTAGTACATCAGAACATTAATACACTTGGTTCTATAAGGACACATCACAAGAACTCATTTTAAAAATTAGCTACACTACTAGCCTTATGTTCTGCTCTCCACCTTTTAGAGAACCTCACTCAACGCTCGTAAAAGAGAGAACGCAAAAAAGACAGAATCTGTAAAAAACAGAACAACCAGTAAAGATGATTTTTTAGGCACTTACGTAGCTCAAATCCGAAAACTTAAAAATAATAACTAATGAATGATAGATACAAAGCTCGGGTTTACGCACAAAAAATTTCGGATCAAAATGACGTTCTGGGATTGTTTGAGATTTGTTTACAGCGAGACATAGAAATCTGTTTCTGGACAACAAACCAAACTTTTGCACTTTCTTACCTTTAGAGGCTCTTCTTGGCACAAAAACAAAAGCAAAAAGATCCAAAGGAGGTGTTACAGAAGCAACATCATCCTTGACTCAAAGAAAAACAAAAACAACAAAAAATAAAAACATGGGTTGCCTCCCATAAGCGTTTCTATTTAACACATTTTAGCTAGGCAAAAAGCAAGAATTATCAAGATTTGCAACATTAAAATCATCAAGAACTTCTTCCAAAGTGCAACCAGGCATACCGAGAGGGCTTTTAGTTGGTTTCTTATTATCAAGATCTTTAGGAGCAAGATTAAGGAATTTGGTCTTACCAACATATGATTCACTAACAAGTTTTCTGAAAGCCTTTTCAGATTCTGAATTATCAGGTAGTGTAGTTTTTGGCACATACACAAACTTGAGTCATCTACCTACTTGAGCTTCTTGCTTTTTAGGTTGTAAAGAAGAAAAGGTTGTACTCAAAGTATCAATTCTTAAAGTTTGATCATCCTTGACTTTAATAGTTTCTAAAACATTAACTCTCTTATTGATATTCTTTAAAGACCCATTAAACTTACTAGTATTGTCAAGGAATTTCTTATCTATTTCATTTATCTTATCCACGTTTGGCAAATTTTTACCTATAAAGTCCAATATTTCCATAATGTTTTCCATAGTAATTTTAGTTTTAGTAACATTAACATGTGGAGTTCCAACTAAACTTTCAATGATATTACAAGCCTCCAACGCGGGAGTGCCTAAAAAGTTTCCACCTGTCAAAGTATCCAAAACATACCTATACCAGTTTGTGATGCCAACATAAAAATTTCTAAGCAGAATAGTATTCGAATAGTTCTTTGTGGATCTGTGCCGAGCATCACTGATTCTATTCAAAACATCTTTTAGACTTTCTCCTCGGTTTTGTTTAAAAGTACGAACTTCTATTTCAGGTGTCACAACATAAGGAGTAGAGCTAGCCACGATAACTAAGTAAAAGGTAAAACTAGGCAAAACAGGAAAAAGACTAAAAGCTCATATTCTAATTTTTTTTGTAATTTTTAATTTTTAAAGCAAACAAGACTAAACAAAAATAAACTAAGCAAGAGAAAAACAAAGTAAAGAGAATGGTGGCGTGTAACTCCCCATACTGGAGCGTCCAACTCCCCGATAACGACTCTAGAAAAAGAGCTTGATGTGGCCTACACAACCTGTTGGGAACCCTAAGAGGAAGGTGTGAAGCAGCGTAGTAGCAAGTTTCCCTTAATTGCAAAACCAAGGTTATCAAACCAGTAGGAGTTGTAAGCTCTTCAACACGGTGCTAGAAAAGTTCTTGGACGAAAGACTGGCGTGGACCTGCACACAACACAATCCAACTACTTTGCCCCAACGAAACAGCAAGGTTGTCAATCTCCCCGGCTTGCCGAATATAAAGGATTAAACGTATGGCATGGAAAACAATTATGAGTGCAAAAATGAAAAGCGAGCAAATGATGGTGGAAAGAAGTGGAAACGGTGTTTAAATCAGTGTAAAAGAATGGATCGGGGTCCACAGTTCACTAGTGGCGTCTCTTCATAAAACAGATAAACATACATGCTGGGTAAACAAATTACAGCTAGGCAATTGACAAATTGTGAGGGCATGACAATGCTATTATGACAAGCTATAGTTCATTGTAGTTCTTAATTGAGCATTACAACAAACTACATAGACCGCTTGCTAGATGCATCTATGACTAATAATCCACCTCGGGATCATTATCCAGCAAGTCACCCGAAAGTATTAAGTTGCAAGCAATAGATAATTGCAATAAGCAAAGTGTGTATGTAAGCAATGAATATAACCGTAGCAGAAAACACAGTTATTTTATCCCTAGTAGCAATAAATGTTGGGGATATCGCTTATCGGAAACTTATCAGTCGACCCAAGATAAGGGGTAAAGCTGCCGATTTATCGATTATCGGCCGGTTTATCAGCATATCGACTGATTTATCGGCCGATTTATCTTATCGGTCAGACAAATCGGCCGATTTATCGGAATATCGGAAGATATCTTGAACAATGGCAATAGCACATCCAAAGTCTTAGTCGTTTTTGTCATCTCGAGCTGATGCATGTAAAATGCATACATGAACTTTGCATTATTTCTACTTATATTCCAGACATATTTGCATCACATAAGGGTTATATCACTGTTTTATAATGATTTTGGGAATATTTGATATGTTTCCTATTTTTATGGAATTAACCCTGCGCAGGCAGAAAACCCTATTTCTTTCCTTTAATGTTTCAGGGACCCAAACGACGTCCAAATGACCTACAAATTTACGAGCGTCAATATTTGGAAGGAAGAAGACTTGTGGGCGAAGGAAGCGAACAAACGGAGCCACGAGGGCCAAAAGGGGTGGGCCCACGCGGCCCCTGTACCTGGCCGCGTGGGACCCCTCCAAATGGGCCTCGGAGCCCCGCTGTCGTCGATCTTTCCTCCACCGACACTGTTTTGACCTAAAAACGCCTATAAAAATTATCCCCCGACGTTCTCTGGAAGGAGCGCCGCAGAAACACAGAAACACCGAAACAGAGACCTGGAGCTGCAGATTGGAGGGGGAAAACTCCGGCGGGGCGCTGCCGGCGTGGTCTCCATCTTCTCCAACGACTTCTCCACCGTCTCCATGATGAAGAGGGTAGTCCACCTCTGGACTATGGGTTTGTGGAAGTAACTTATGTATCGCTCTCTCTCGAGCTTCACTAATTAGTACCGTATGAGCTGCTGAACATGATTACGGTCATCTATGTAATACCTTTGTGGTGGATCTTTTTATGAGTTAATATATGTTTGAGATTGCAATGGTTTTGTTTCAGTTATGAAAGTAGATGCATATTATGTACCCCGTTCTTATTTACTTGTTATGATCAAGCATGTTTATGAGAGCGTGTGAGGGGAACGTGTGCATTAGTTGGAGTAACGGGGGGTGGCTAGTGCGTGAACGTGAGAGAAAGTTCCGCGATCCACTTGGGTGTTTTACCTTACTTTGTTACCTCACTAGGGATAAAAAGAAATACCATGCTACCGGAGATGTGGGTGTGACCATTGCCACTACTCCATGACTAGATCTAGCATGTTCTTATTTTAACTTCATGTCATGATACTTATTGCTATACTCTGAGTTATCTTAATTATCGAGGTGTTATGATTTAGTTCGCATCTTGGTGGAGTATAAGAGAGACTAATAACCAAAAGGTCTCTATGTTAGGACGTGATGCCCATATAATTATAACTTGTCATTAAACTGTTGTGTTGCAATCTCATATGTCAACTCTAGTGTTCCATTGTCTACCACGTTATTAAAGAGAGAGTGCATTTGTGAAACCATGAACCCCGGTCCATTTTTAATCATAAGAAACACCTTTCCAACCACTTTTACCACTTTACCATTTTCTGCCATTATTAAATCCGAAAATACAAAAACACTTTTACATCTTGCATTCATTATAAAAAACCCAAAAATATCATTTATCATTGCTACCACCATCCTTGCATATTTATTTACCACCATTGCATATTTATTTCTTGTTTGCATTGCATATTATCTTGATATCATTCTAACACCTTGTGCTTGACAACCACTAGGTGAGGTTGAGGACCAAAACATTTACTTTGTTTTGTAGGTAACCAAAAGAAGGATAGGAAGATAAATCTTCACTACTGATTCCCCGAGAGTTCGATATTAAACCCTCGAGTCACCCTCGTGGGGAAAACACGTCTTCCACTTACTACACACTCTGCACTTGGAGTCTCAACCTAACCCATTTACTTTTCACGCAGGTAACCACGCGAAGGGCTAGCAACTGTTTTCTGGCGCCATTGTGGGGTAACTACGTGAAGGGCCATCAAGACTGTTTTCTGGCGCCGTTGCCGGGGAATCATTGCTGAAAGGTTTATCCAAGGATATCTCACCAAGTCAACTTCATCACCAACTTGTGCTAACACCTAAGCTTGGGGAGGTTGCACCTACGTGAGCATCATCTTATCCATCTTTACCTTCAAAGCAATTTATTTGTTTTGTCATTGTCTTGCATATTTATTTTCAGTTTTGCATAAAAAATTAAAAAACACATAAAAACTTGCAATCATGGTTCTGGGAAACAAACAAGGAGTGAGTCCTCCATTGAATTCGGTCTCTAATTTTAAACAATATCATGGAGAAACATTAAAAGATGCTTGGGTAAGAATTAATAGGATGCACTATGAAGATCCTACACCTTGTGAAGAAGCTAAACCTTTACTTCTATTATGGAATAGACCCTTGGTACCAAAATGCTTTAGATGGGGCTACAGGGGGTAGTTTTGTGTTGTCAACACCACCTTGTGCAGCCATGACACTTAGAAGAATCTTTGGTAGCTTTGTGGGTAGCAAGAAAAAGTTGGAGGACACCGCGTAGCACTTGCATTATCCAAAGATAAATTTGAAACTAAGTTAGAGAAGCTACCAAGTAAAGAGGATTTTGAACAACTAGTATCTTATTCTGAAAACATTATTCCCAAGATAAACAATGAATTAGTTAATGTCATGCATAAACTAAGATTATGTGAGAAGGAATTTCTTGAAAAAGATGTTTACCTCAATAGAATTGAGGAAAAGCTGGTTTGTGTTAGTGATTCAATAAGAAAAGACTCATCATTTAAGCATGTGAAAGAAGTTCCTGTTAAGCAACAAGCTTGGGTTAAAAAGAAAAGAAAGTTGAAGAAGTTAAAATGCTTAGTGAAGTCAAGGAACCATTGCTTGACTTAGAGAATTGTAGCTTGCATGAATTAATATCTATCTTACAAAAATTTGCAAGTGATCCTTCTATTAATGTTAACCAAGCTGGTTTTGGTTCTTATATTGCTAATCATGTCTTAAAAGAAAAGATTGCTAGGTACAACCAAGAGGCTATGATACCACCTAAGCTTGGGGATGTATGGATTCCCAAAGTCCTAGTAACCATTGGAAAAGAGACACACCATGCTATACTTGATCTAGGATCTAGTGTCTCTGTTTTATCTAAAGAACTATATGAAGTACTTGAATTGAAAAATCTTGAAAAATGCTCTATTGAACTTGCACTTGCTGATGATTCCATTAAACATGCTTTAGGAAAAGTAAGTGATGTTTTGGTAGAGTTACATATGACATTTGTGCCTGTTGATTTTCTAATCATGGATATGGGGAATAAAACCTCTAGTCCAATTATTCTTGGAAGACCTTTTCTTCGTACTACAGGTGCTATCATTGATTCAAAAGAAGGGAATGTGAAGTTTCAGTTTCCACACAAGAAGTGTATGGAACACTTCCCAAGGAAGAGGGCACATCATTCAAGCTCCCTCATGAGCTTCGTCCACAATAAACATCAAGTAAGAAGCCTAGCTATATGGCTATAAAGAAAGCGCTTTACGGGAGGCAACCCGGTTGTTTTTATTTGTGATTTTCTTTGTGTCCTCTTGCTGTAACAAGAGACTTAGTGTTTAGTTTAGTTTCTGGAATTTTTAATAAAGTGCCAAGTTTTACTCATTTTGGTATGAAGAAGTTGCTTATAGCGTTCGGAGATATTATTCCTGCACGAATCTGTGCACGGTATGATTTTTAATTCTTATTCTGTAACTCCGAATGAGCTCATATTTAAACTGTAGTGCAACTTTTCATCCTCTGTATGCATGAATTTTTCGGAATTTTCGACAAAGTTAAGTAGGGTAGAAAAATACGTTTAGCTGCTGTTTTTCTGGACAGATTCTGTCCCATTTTGTTTGATGCATGCTTAGAACTTTTAACTTGAATTTTTTGATCCAATTGAGTTTATGAGTAGGCATACAACATTATACATTTCTGGACATTCATATGAATTTTTGTCTAAGGATTATATGCAGCAAGAAATCTATTTGTTTATCACTACTAATGCCCCACAGAAAAAGAAATGGGAGAAACGGTGTTTTGAAGTTTTTTCACAGGGATTAGAGGAGATGCACCAAGAGCTATCCAAGGATGGTGAAGACCATAAGCTTGGGGATGTGAAGACAACCCCACTGGACCTACACACTCTCGGTTTGCACACGTCTAACTTCTGTTTTTCGATCGAAACACTTTATCGCATAAACTTGGAGCGTCTTTTTGTTTGTTTAGGTTAGATTTTTATTTTGTGAGACCACCACACTATCATTTATATATGAGAGAGCTACTGGAAATTTGGGTTGAATTATGTTGGATGCTATTATAAGATTGGGAAAAGGGATGTTAAGTTAATTTTAAAAGATACATATAATTGCATGATTCATGAGCTTGTTAATGAGTAATAATTTGCAAATATTTTATCAAGAGCTATCTTTATTCATGTTTTGATGCTAAATGTTATTCTACCTTGTTTAACATGGATTAGTTAGTTCTATGGACACTCATGCATGCATTTAGATGGTCAACTTTCTCCCTCTTGCTAGCCCAAAAATTCCAACAAGCAAAAACTTGTTTCCAACACCTTCAACCAAAGTTTTTCCAGTGAGTCCACCATATCTACCTATTAGCTTTATGCTATTCCGAGTATGTTTATCATGATATTTGTGTTATCTATACCTCTGAATGAAAATGCTTATGTTGTTAATTGTTGTGGAAAAGTTGGTTATATAGCTCTCGCGAACTTGATGCACACTTTACTTTCATTGCATAAATAAAATATGACCCATTGTGATTAAAATTATGAGTTGTGGACTTGACAAATGTCTTTGGTTGAGAGTTAGCCATATGTGCTGTCACATGGCAAGCTTTCAACATTGCACTCATCTCATTTAGTTGATATCATGTACTTTTGTTTATGGATGCTTACCATGGGTGAAATAAATGGGAAATGAAGTGAGTTTAAATGAGTTTGTATAAATGGTTAGAGAGACGCCTGGGCCGCTAATCTAAGCCATGCATCATTCATGGTGGAAATTTACTTACATGCTATGGTGAACCTTCTGTGATACACCTTACAATAAAAAGCTATCCAATGGTAAATAAAAAGGGTGTTGAGATTGTTCATTATGTTTGTTTGTCTTGTCATTTTGATATGGGCTTGTTCCATATCCTGGGACAAGAGGTACCCCAGTTGACGCTCTTAATGATACTATTATTACTTACAATGATATTTAACTTGAACTTGCTTTGTTTTCCAAGTTGAGTAACACATGGAGTAGGTACTTGTATTCAAGGGGCATGAGACTTTCAACCTGTACTTTGTCAAGCACACTACTCATATTTGCTTTCACTTTAAACTTAATCATTCAAGATGCTATGATAGGGGAATGAGAGCTTGACACCAAGGATTACCATATTACAATCATTGACTTAAGTAGAGAAGTTCAGAAGTTAGATGAAATTTATTCATGCTTTACCTCTACTCATATATATCTTTCCAAAGTGTCCACCTTTTATATTCAGATTTTCACAATACTCTATGACCATTGTAGGATGTTCTTACTTATTATTATGCATACATGTGGTCCATAGTACTTTTCTCTATGTTACACTTTGTGAATTATCATTGAACATCCTTGCATTGAATACTTGATATCACTTCATAAACTATCTTGCATATTGCTACTCCTTTTAAGAATGAATCATTTGACTCTATGTAGCAATAGTAATCATCTTTGATATCCATTGATAGTATTAAATTGCAAAGTCCATGTTAGTTTTATCACCTTCATACTCGAGGACGAGTATAGGTTAAGCTTGGGGATGTTGATGCATGTAAAATGCATACATGAACTTTGCATTATTTTACTTATATTCCAGTCATATTTGCATCATATAAGGGTTATATCACTGTTTTATAATGATTTTGGGAATATTTGATATGTTTCCTATTTTTTATGGAATTAACCCTGCGCAGGCAGAAAACCCTATTTCTTTTTTAATGTTTCAGGGACCCAAACGACGTCCAAATGACCTGAAATTTACGAGCGTCATATTTGGAAGGAAGAAGACTGTGGGCGAAGGAAGCGAACAAACGGAGCCCGAGGGCCAAAAGGGTGGGCCCACGCGGCCCTGTACCTGGCCGCGTGGGACCCCCCTTGGCCTCGGAGCTCCGTTGCCGTCGATCTTTCCTCCACCGACTCCGTTTTGACCTAAAAACGCCTATAAAAATATCCCCCGACGTTCTCTGGAAGGAGCGCCGCAGAAACACAGAAACACCGAAACAGAGACCTGGAGCTGCAGATTGGAGGGGGAAAACTCCGGCGGGGCGCTGCCGGCGTGGTCTCCATCTTCTCCAACGACTTCTCCACCGTCTCCATGATGAAGAGGGAGTAGTCCACCTCTGGACTATGGGTTTGTGGAAGTAACTTATGTATCTCTCTCTCGAGCTTCACTAATTAGTACCGTATGAGCTGCTGAACATGATTACGGTCATCTATGTAATACCTTTGTGGTGGATCTTTTTATGAGTTAATATATGTTTGAGATTGCAATGGTTTTGTTTCAGTTATGAAAGTAGATGCATATTATGTACCCCGTTCTTATTTACTTGTTATGATCAAGCATGTTTATGAGAGCGTGTGAGGGGGAACGTGTGCATTAGTTGGAGTAACGGGGGGTGGCTAGTGCAGTGAACGTGAGAGAAAGTTCTGCGATCCACTTGGGTGTTTTACCTTACTTTGTTGCCTCACTAGGGATAAAAAGAAATACCATGCTACCGGAGATGTGGGTGTGACCATTGCCACTACTCCATGACTAGATCTAGCATGTTCTTATTTTAACTTCATGTCATGATACTTATTGCTATACTCTGAGTTATCTTAATTACTGAGGTGTTATGATTTAGTTCGCATCTTGGTGGAGTATAAGAGAGACTAATAACCAAAAGGTCTCTATGTTAGGACGTGATGCCCATATAATTATAACTTGTCATTAAACTGTTGTGTTGCAATCTCATATGTCAACTCTAGTGTTCCATTGTCTACCACTTTATTAAAGAGAGAGTGCATTTGTGAAACCATGAACCCCGGTCCATTTTTAATCATAAGAAACACCTTTCCAACCACTTTTACCACTTTTCCATTTTCTGCCATTATTAAATCCGAAAATACAAAAACACTTTTACATCTTGCATTCATCATAAAAACCCAAAAATATCATTTATCATTGCTACCACCATCCTTGCATATTTATTTACCACCATTGCATATTTATTTCTTGTTTGCATTGCATATTATCTTGATATCATTCTACACCTTGTGCTTGACAACCACTAGGTGAGGTTGAGGACCAAAACATTTACTTTGTTTTGTAGGTAACCAAAAGAAGGATAGGAAGATAAATCTTCACTACTGATTCCCCGAGAGTTCGATATTAAACCCTCGAGTCACCCTCGTGGGGAAAACACGTCTTCCACTTACTACACACTCTGCACTTGGAGTCTCAACCTAACCCATTTACTTTTCACGCAGGTAACCACGCGAAGGGGCTAGCAACTGTTTTCTGGCGCCATTGTGGGGTAACTACGTGAAGGGCCATCACGAGCCCAGACAATTGGAGACATGAACCTACTATCTAGCATAAATACCCCCTCTTGGAGACACTAGCAACTACTTGGCCAAAGCAACCACTAGCATCGGAGAGCATGCAAGATCATAAATAAAACACATAGATAAATAGATAAACAAACTTGATCATAATTTCACAATTCATCGGATCCCAACAAACACAACATGTAGCATTACATAAAGATGATCTTGATCATGTTAGACAGCTCACAAGATCTAAACATGGTAGCACAAGGAAAAGAGACAACCATCTAGCTACTGCTATGGACCCGTAGTCCAATGGAGAACTACTCACGCATCACACCGGAGGCAGGCATGATGGTGTAGAGCCCTCCGGTGATGATATCCCCTTTCAGCAGAGTGCCGGGAAGAGCTTCAGAACCCTCCCGAACTAGGGTTGGCGAGTGGCGGCGGCCTCGAATATCTTTCGTGGAAATTGTTCGGGTGTTTTGTATTTTCGAGACGAATGAAATATGCAGGCGAAGAGGCGGCGCGGAGGGCATTTGGGGTGGCCAGACGACCCCTAGGCGTGGGCCCACCTCTGGGCCTGGGTGGCGTCTGGCCACCCAGGGTCGCCTCCCCGGCTGCCCTTTGGACTCCGTCTTCGTATCTTCATCAAATTGATCCCCGTCGATTATCGTCCAGTTCCTAGAATATTTCCCTACTTGCTTTTCTGAAGAAAAAAAGACAGCAAAAAATAGGAACTGACACTCTAGCATATTGTTAATTGGTTAGTTCTAGAAAATGCATAAAATGATATAAACTATAAATAAAACATGTAGCATTTGATATAAAACAAGCATGGAACATCAAAAATTATAGATACGTTTGAGACGTATCAGGTTATAACCACCAAAGTATATAAGAGGGACACCCTCCATGAGTAACAAGCTCATTGGCTTTCACTCGAATTATCAATGTGGAGAGATAAAATCAATGCACCAAATGCAATGACAAAAATCAAGAATTCTCAAGTATTTCTCTCTCATATTCCACCAAGGCAACAAATAGTAGGGAGTAGTGGGAGAGGAAGAAGAACATATTGGAGGTCAACAAACGATTCCAAGATATAAATTCAAAGGGTTCCCTTGATCCCTTCACATAGAAGGAAAATTGATTGGTGGACTACTAGATCTTGGATCTCCTCTCTCTCTCTTTCACTCAAGAAAATGCAAGAATCGTTGGAATAGATGAGGAGGAAGAAAGCTTTCTCACAAGAAACAATGGAGGGGAGGGAGATTCGATAAAAGCCACCAAACAATGGGTAAGAAGACCCCCCCCCCCTTTATCGGAAACCTAGAATATGGCTGTTACACCCATTTTTTGGGCGCTCTAGTTTGATTCTAGTTGAACTGGACATTGGAATTAAACCTTACTGGTGTAACTTCGGTTAAGGTTTGGTTTCGGTTCGGTTCCAGCGCTGGTCAACCAGAATTCCAACCATCAGAAAAAAATACTCTCACAAAACAATGATATCTTTCCATACGAACTCCATTTTTTATGAACTGTGTGTTGTATTGAAGTTTAACAACAAGCTCTAGCTCCTCTTGAAGAGAAACATCAAATATAAACAAGAGAGGATAAAGCCACAAATAGGAAGGTTTAAGTGTGTGCAAAAACGGTTTGAACAGTTTGGACGGTTTGGGTTGGTTCAATTTTTTGTACTAATCCGGGAGTGGGGATGGAAATGTGAAAGAAAATGAACTACGATCCACCGGCCGGTTAGGGTGGTTTAAAACGGTTTGGTATTTGCTCACCCCTAGGAAGGTTCGACCTCTCTATAAATGAAAATCTGATAGAACCTCCAAACCTAGAAACTCCACAAGATTTTCATATGAATTGCGTTTGTGATGAGCTTGGCTTGAAGATAAAAATTAGTTCTAACTCCTCATGCAGAGAAACATCAAATATAAAAAGTAGGATAAAGCCACCAAAAAGAATATTAGATCTCTCTATAAATGAAGAACCGGAAAACGCTCCAACACCAAATGTGACAAGTTTTACATACAAAATCTGTTTATATGAGCTTGAGCTTATTTGAAGATAACAACGAGATATAGAGACCTCACAAAGTAAAAAAAAAAAGCACAATAACAACCAAGAAACATGAATCCAGGAATGTAAAGGTTTGAAGTATATTTGAACAATACGAGAAAGCTACTCACCCGAGAGACCACTTGATAGTATGGCTATCAAGGTCTTATCTTTTCCTCGCGCATTCCACTTGATTTAGATGATGGAAATCGTGACCACCTCAAATTGGAACACTTTCTTGATTGTGCTCGCTTGGTGAAGACTCGTGATTTGCTCCCCCAAAATCCCTATGGGAAGGTCAGACATGTCCATTACCACAAAGTATATGGAAAGCGTCAAACACATGATCTTTCAAGGTGCTCATCTTGAAAGTCACTTCTTAATGTTGATGGCTATTAATAGTCGATGTAAATTCTATCATTGGCTATATGAAATCTTCCTTTTGATGCAATCATATGGAAAGATACCTGGCCCCAAACATAAACACTAAACACAAAGATTATGAGTTAGTTCATAAAGCACAATTTACAAAATCTTAACATACCATATGATCACTTAATCCCACTTGGTACATCATTAATGATTAATGTTTTGATCAACTTAAATCCAATCTTGTCACTTTGTATTGATCAAACTTGTATCGTTTCTTCTCTCCTCACCATGATGATGTTTTAAACGTAAACAAAAATGCTCAACCGATTTTCATTTCTTCAAGAAATGCTCGGCATAGGCTCAGTCATGACCATCCTTCGGATCGCACCTCGAACATCATGATCATCACTTGATTTTCCTTATGCTAGTCTATTGAGATACATAATGAATTCTTCACTTTTATATGCCAAGCCTTGGTCACCTTTTCAAATCAATGATTTTGATACTCCCTCCATTCCAAAATATAAAATATAAGACATATTTTGTTTCCTTTGACTAAGTCTTTGACCAAAATTTACGCATTTAATATGAGACATGTGATATAAATAATAATCATAAGTAAAGTACTTTTAAATAGGAATACAATGATATTATAGACTAATTGTTGGTCAAAGCAAACAAAATACGCCATATATTTTGGAATGGAGGTAGTACTCAATACATATCTTTATCACAAATACATATCTTTATCTTTATTTTATAGCATCCAACCTTGAATTGTTTGACGGCTGAGATTAATTGTATCCCAACAAGTTTGCTTTTTTACAATTAGTATAGATATAGATAGATGTATGCTTTCCCTGCTTCAAACAAATGCTTTTTGAAAACTTTGTAGCTGCGGCTTCGTTACTGTAATCAGCGGCTATGCTCCTTTTATTGAAAAAAAGAGCTTTGACATTTATCCACCAAACTTACACAAGATGTCTATATCCTTCCACGGCTCATCTACGAGGAATCTAACACGCCTGATGGTACTAGCATAAACGAAAACAAAGGCATCTAACGCTACCCGAGCAAGTGGGATCAGCAACAATTCCATGGATCCACTAGCCGCTGTTCTCCCGCCATAATACAGGAGGAGCCAGCAAAACTTGCTCCAGAACAAAGATCTACACTGTACAGATATGGAGATAACCCGTCTCAACTGTTACGCTCCTGAATTCCGCCAGGGATCCGGCGCTATAGCCACAGAGGAAAACATGAGTGCCCCCCTGCAGATTGCGGTCATTCTGCCTGCATCTTACGCCTTCCATTCGGATTGTGAGATAGAAGGGTGTTTGGTCCGGCCAGACTAGCTTGGATTCGACGAGGAACTAGCAAAAGGAGTAGGCTGGTGCGATGGCCACTGGATCCTCTCTGGGGGACAGGGTGCTGGGGCAGGATGTGCGATGAATGTTGGTACATCTTGTCCTGGCATCAGAACAGATACACCTTTGGCATAAACAGGCATCTGCAAGCAACATGAACAAACTAGTCAATAAATATGTATTTACTGAACTCATCACCGACAATGTGATGCGAAATGTGAGATGTCTCGATGCAAGCAAAAACAGAAATGTCTTAATTTCCCAATCAGTTGTATTTTTACCTTTATATGCTAGTAAGAAAGGAAACAGGAACATCAACATAAAACACCAGATGCCAGAATGCCCCCAAGAACCAATCAAATCGAATTAACCCAACCCAACTGCCGATTTGACACAAATCATGATAAATCGCCAGGTGTTAGGTGTATGCTACGTCAATGTTCAAAATAAGTTCCAGAAATGGCACAACAGAGCATCAGATGAGCTATCGATGCGTCAATGTTCAAAATAAGTTCCAGAAATGGCACAACAGAGCATCAGATGAGCTATCGATGCCAGGTCTACCAAATGGCTGCTCTAGCATATGGCTATTAATTTAGAGTCACTAATTGACAATTAAAAGCTTAAAACTAAAAAACCAAGTCCAGAGAGAGACAGTACAAGGACAGCGGCTACAGCTTAACTGCTGAAGAACAGACCTTCAAAAGAGCAAAAGGCTTATATTTCTGTCTTCCTAGATAATATTCAGCAAGAGAAAGCAATCTAAAATTATTCGATGTCAACAGCGATGAGTGAAATTTACAGTTCAGCAAGAGAACTTAACCTTTTTTTCTTGTATAAGTGTCTAAACGCGAGCCGTTTTGTATAAGAAGGTATGTCAAGAAGGTGTGAAAAGTGTACCCAGCCAAACATAGAAAGAAAGGAAAAAAGAGAACTAAAAGCCAAAAAAATGAAAACGAAACGGCCAAAAATATACAAAGAAGGCAAAAACGCCTAGGCCAACCCCACCATGGCTATTTATATAAGGGAGGCAGGGAGCTATCTCTACAGGTTTACTTAGCATAGCTTGTTGTCTTTATATTTGACTATTTGTAAGTTAGGTCAAATAATGTTAGTTACACGTGTTAGGGGATATCACCTTCTATATAAGGGCTAGCGCATCATTTGGTTGGATTAAGCAGAGAATATCCTAATATGCTTCTCCAGTCTTCTTCCTCCCCGGCATTGGGGTGCAGCACCTCTTGACTCCAGGGTCACCTCAAGCAGGTCCTAGGGCCATTATTCCTTTGTCATGTGCTAGGTACAAGGCATCTACTATGGTATGCAAGAGCTGATCACGAATCACGAGAAAATCTGGAACCAGGTGGAACCTTGGAAACCCCATGAGGCAAGAGCTGATCAGAAATTTACCTTAACTTGGATGGAAGCTGCGTCTGATGATCCAAATCAGCAACAATCATGAATGACTTGTCATCGACATTTCAAACTTACAGCATGCACATCTTAGTTTGCAGGAAGAAATCCTCATGAATAAAAGACAAGAGGTATTTCATATTACTCTCATGCCTGATTAACTAAGTTCTCTCGATTCCCATGATGGAACCCGCTACAACTCGAACTAAATTGCGCTGCTGGTGCATCTTAATAACAGGAGGTTCCACACTGCAAATGATAGTACACACTAAACAAACAATGATGGCCACATCTGGTACAATTGGCTGTCCAGTTTGGAGAACCAACATCGCAAGCTAGAAGGTGATCTAGACCTTTTGCCGTGGGTGCAGACAGGGATGGCCCCTTGTCTGTTCGCCACTGTTTGCCAAGTTTTCCTCTCGATTCCATTAGCCTTGATCTTATATAGCACCCCATTTAACTTATACGAGATCACTTCATTAAAAATGTACAAGATTGCTGCGACAAGCCATATATTACCGAGCTTGCCCACACCATGGAATGTGGTAAGATATAGATGAATTTTGAATTACAATCCGGATCAATAATTATCCACCCTTGTCATCTACTCTAACTCCTCTTGCGAGACAAAAATTATGTGGTCACTTACCACAAACTATCCAAATGATGGTGGATGTTTAGTTTACTGTTGAGACAGCAGCAGCTGGTAGGGTTCGTCGTACAGGAGATACCGATATGGCTAAATGGCTTAACAGAGACTTGTGGGGTTCAACTAGTGGGACACCCCGACCAAGCTAATTAAATGAGTTGTTTCAAAAATTGGAAGAACTCACTTCCACTAAAATGGATATGCTATGAACTAACGAAGAAGAGCTATGATGAAGTGATGAACCACATCAGAAAGATCTCGGGGCTCATTTTCCTTTTCCAAAAAAAAACATGATTTAGCTTACACTTCAGATTAAACTGTGCTCCTTTCCATGTGATGTGTATGACAAGATACTTTGGCACATCAAAAAAAATCTAGAGCCACCTATAAGAAACCGAAGCAAGAAATCGCCAATGCCAGAGCTTTCTCTTCTTCATTCCTGTTTGGGCATCCTCGTCAGATGCATGGTAGCCCTAGCCATCACTGCATCACGGCCGGATCGAGTGTAGTGGGGAGGGACGCAAATGATGGGCAATTTGGGTCCGTCAAATGCAGAGACACACAGTGCGAAAAAGCGAGGGAGGCGACGCGAAAAGGGAAAGTTGCGAAAAGGGCGAGACGACGGAATCATTAAAAGCGGGGCGCGAATGGGATGGGGTGGGCGGTGGAGCGTGCGGGAGCAGTGCGCCGGTGCGGTGCCATACCTCGGGAGACGCGCGGCCGTCGAGCTTCCTGGCCGCCTCGAGATCCGAGCCGGGGAAGCCGGCCGCGCCGGCGCCGGCGCCGCGGCCGCGGAGGAGGAGAAAGCGAAGGCGGAAGAGGATCCCTCCTCGGTGCGGTGAGGGCGCGAACGGCGGCCCCATCCCCATCCCCATGTCCATCCCGCGGGCGCGCGCCGGGCCGCGGAGAAAGTGCTCGAGGATGGCCATGGCGAGGAACATGGAGACGAGGATGGCCGTGGCCACGAACCCGAACGACACCGCGCTCACGCCGCTGTCCAGCTGCCGCCACCGCATCTCATCCTGCGTCGCCGCCGCTGATCCCGCCCCCAGCCACGCTGCCGGAGCCATCGCCGGCCCGCTCAACATGGCGCCGACGGTGACCCAATCCCTCTCCGTCGCAACCACCGCTCACGACGCGTGCGGCGCCATTGCTGGCCTTCTCTTCTGAACGAGTGCCGTGTCACGAGTCACGAGGGAGTAGTGAGAGTGAGTAAGGGCAGCCACAGCGTGTGCTATAGCCAAATCTGACAAAAGCTGAATTTGGCTTCACCGTGTAATTTGGCTAGAGCTCTACAATGTACAGATGCTAAATTTCTGAACCATCCGGGCCCACTGCAGGCAGGAGCAGGCTGCTTTTCTACCTTTCACATGGGAGAGAGCGGTGCATGCAGAACACACACCCTTGCTAATTCATTTGGAATCACATTTGGCATCGGAGCAAGGAGTTGCTCCGGTTCCAAACTATTTGGCTTTGGAACTACCTTCACAATGTAAGGAACTAGTTCCAAAAGTTAAAAAGTGAATATGGAACCACTTTTGGCTACACATTGTGGGTGCCCTAAAAGAGTTCGAGGAAGGGATCGCGGTCCACGACGCAATCCTTTTCTGCTGCGAGACGGGACCTGGGCCCATTGTCCCGAGGGTTTGAGGATGGGAAAAACGTGAGCACGGGAGCAGGGGCAGAACGGGCATTCCACCGTGATTACGACCGCGTGCCCCACTCCCACGTCTGGATGGCAATGGGTACCCGCAAACCCGATACCCGACGGGTACCCGCCTTAAATGGGGAGGGTATGATATAGAAAAAAAAAACCACGGGGTAGTTAGCAGGAAAATTCCATACCCATCGGGTATAGCGGGTGCGGGTATGGGGATGCCAAACCCAGACCCGCGAACCCGCATACCCGCCAATGACTTGTGACCCCACACGTCATTCACTCACACCCCCACCTAACCCACGCACGGACGCAGCACACAGCACACGCACCACTTCAGTCAACGCACGCACACAGCACACACACCGCATGCCTCCTTGCCTTATCCTCTTCCTTATTCTCTCTCTTACCTTATCTTCTTCTTTCTTTCCCCATTCACGGTGGCATTTTGCAGACGCACGCACACAGCTGCAGCGCTGCTTCCTCCTCCTGGCCATGGCTCCCCTCCTCCCCGTGGCTCCTCTCTCCCCGAGCCGGCGCCTCTAGCTCGCCTTCCCTTCTCTCTCCCCAAGCACGCGACGCCGGCCACCTCTCTCGCGTGGATGTGCTCTACCGCCGGCCGGCATCGACCGCCGTGTCACCTTCACGGCTCTACCTCGCCTGGAAACTGCCGCCGCCGCCTGAGATCCCCTCGTCCTCTGCTCCGGCTCTCCATGAGCTCCGCCCAGCCGGGTACCCGCCGAGTCCCGCAAACCCGGCGGGTGTCGGGTATGGTTGAGAATGAAACCCGACGGCGGGTAACGGGGCGGGTATGGAGACGGGTGGCAGGGGCGGGTACGGGTATGGGGGTGCCAAACCCGGCCCCGAACCCGGCGGGTGCCATCCGGACTCCCACGCCACGCGTTCGGCGAGTTTGGGTTTCGTCCCGCGGATGAATTATCCTTCGTTCCAACAATGCCCATAGGGTGCATCGCAGCGCATCGCACCGTTATCTAGACGAAGCCAAAATGGAGACGTGAGAACTTTACCTGTGGCAAGATGGTTACGAGGGTGGTTGTGCCCCCAGCCCGTCAGAGTTTAAATCCTATATTTGACATTGGTGTTTCTCATTTAGGCGGAATATTCTTCAGTGGGAGGCGACGTTCCCGTCGACAGCGAGGCGCCTGTGGTGACTTCGTCAATCTCAAGACCCGACCGCCCGCTCAGTCGTTCGGAGGTGCTCATAGGGGTAGGATGTGCGTGCGTGCGTTCATAGGGGTGAGTGTGTGCACGGGTATGTGAGCGTCTGCGTTGTACTGTGTGTCTGCGTTCATAGGGATTTTTGGCTCCTAAGCCTTATTCATTCATTTAAAAAAAAAATCGGAAATCGCATTTACAGGTTAAAAAATCTGGAAACAAATTAGATATCTACGCAGTGTTGTCTCCTACGAGCATCACACTCAAAATAGTTTGTAATCCTATCCACAGGAGTAGAAAAAGTGTGGATCTGAGTATAATGAACTGTGCATATTTTTTTATAAGTATACAAATTTCATTGCCATTTTTATGTAGGAGTAGTTTATAGTTAGAAGAATTTGGCGTTGCGATTTTGCTCACTTGTAGAATACGTCATTGATTACATAAATTATCATTTTACTATGTCCCTCCTCTGTTGTGAATACTCTTGCCAGATCTTCATATCAAATGTTAGACACTACTATTGCATGATTTTACTATTTATCATATGTCTAATGAAGGGGATCTCATTCTTATTCATCTTTTTATCTCCTAGCTTTTCTCGAGAGTTGTTTATCTTGCCTCTTCCCCTCTTCCCTGATGGCCCCCTCGCAAGTCAGGGAGTGATTGGAAGAGATGGTTGGTCTCTTCCTTCTTCCTGGGTTAGGCTTGGTAGGTTTAGTTTTATCCAAGTTGGGTCTCGTGACATGTCGTTTTGAATCTTCCTCTCAGCGCTAGAAGACGACGGGATCCTCCATCTAGTCGGTGTCCATGGTGGCGGTAATGGTGCAATTTTGATATGTGTGATGGCTACAATTTTGCCCCTCTCCCATGAAAGTATGGTGTTAGGGGAGCTAGTGGTGTCGGGATGTAGTTTTTTGGGTGAATCTAGAGTGAGGTCCTTGGCACCTTGTTTTGTTGTACCAGTGTTATCTCAACCTCATCAACCGCGAGTCCGTGACCTTTGTGGCATAGAATGCCTCTGCCCCCGTCCCCCCTCCCCCCCCCCCACCCCCCATTGGACTCTTCTGGCTGAAAGGTGGCATGTGGGAATTCCTGCATCTAGTGATCCTCTCGGTCAACACCGCCTTTGTATTTACCTCCCATTTGTGATGCCAATTCAGAGGAAGTATGTCTTCAGCAAGGCATCTGCGATGCTCATCTACGATGTGAGTTGGTCGTTGTGGTGCGATAGGTGCATCGTTCCAGGTGGTACAATCCTCAATAATGCTGTGCTTGGTTCCTAGTTGAAAACGAAGCACAAAATTGCAAATCTATTTTTAAGGGGTCTTTCTTGTAACATGCTATAATTTCTTCGTTTTTCTAGGTCTTTTTTTTGTTGTAACTCTTTGAACATTAATAAATAGCAGCTCTAGGTCCTTCCCGGACCCTTCCACTGTTCAAAAAAGGCTAAAAAAGATAGTTTTAATTCAAAGCTAAGAGCCATCTATGAAGCAAATGAGAAGGACCGACTTGCACAATTTTTAAGGGGTCTTTCTTGTAATTTTGATGGAACATGCTATAATTTATTTGTTTTTTGGGTCCTTTTGTTTGTTGTAACTCTTTGATCTTCAGTAGATAGCAGCTTTGGGTCCTTACAAACCTTTCCACTATTCAAAAAAAATATGGCTAAAGAAAATAGTTTTAAATCAAAGTTAAGAGCCATCTAATATAAACATTAGGATACGAGCAAATCATGAATGATGAATAGTAACTCCACCAAAAAGAGAGAAAGCTTGCTATGAAAGCGTGAATAGTCAATCACATGTTGTGGATATACTACTATCCACAAGCCTACTATGCAAATTAAGAGTTTTATTAATTAGGTTGTAGAGTTATATTGTCTTAAGATATGTGATGTTATGATAACATAACTAGTTATTCCCTTCGACCTCAAATACGTGGAGATATAGAAATTGCAAGACACGTTATAGAATGGATTAAAAATACATTGGGAATGAGCCAGCCACCATCTCTCTCCTCCTTAATTCTCTCACCTCTAGAGGTAAGTGCATGTAGAAAATGAGGATACCATGTATTGGCCTAAGATTTTTTTACCACTTCAAAATGTATTGGGAATATAAAAGTACACTCTTTCATGGACAAATTTCAAACCTAAACGTACACTTATTTGAGGACGGAGGGAGTACTCTATTTGTCTCTCTATTTAATTGTATTCCACATCATCATTTTTATCTATGTGACACGTATGTTACTAACTATGTTACTCACTATGGGTAGTCTTACTGCAGCAAGAGAGAACAATAACAGTTTTCCCCACAGCGCCCAGGAGTGACCGCATGCCTCTTCGACCGACACCTGTAACTGTTTTAGACTGGTCAGTCAGTCGGTTGCTGGCTCCATGAGTGACACACGAAATTGCCACTTCTTCCACGCCAACGACGCAAGTAGGACCCCAAGCATATCCGAAGAGTTCACTCGTTGTGTGTTTTTCTAGTTGTTCCTTTTAGATCTCGCAAGTCCACGATGCGCATGCCCAAACCCAGTAGATCAGTATCACTTGATATCTGTAGTCGTACGAGAAAACACGCGAAAACGTTTTTTCATTGGCTTAGGAAAACACGCGAAAACTGTGTACGGTAGGAAAAACGCTTCGTCCCTGCCCGCTCCCGCGAGCGGCAGGGCGAAACCCTAGCCGCCACAGCCCGGTCCACTCCTCCCCTTCCCCTCCTCCTCGCCGCGCCGGAGGGCGTCGCCGATGGGCGGCGCTGGCGGCGGCGGGCCCCTCTCTCCCTCTCGCTCGGTGGTGGCGGCGCGGGCGCGGCGACCGGGGGAGCGCGGCGTTGCTCGGAGGGCGCGGCGGCGCGGCTGCTTGGCGGCGGCGTGGCGGCTCCGTGGTTCGGCATACCTGCGGCGGTGGCGGCGGGTGACGCAGCTCTGCTCTCCTCTGGCATGGTTGGGTGGGAGCGCAAGGAAGGCTGGCCGTTCGCCGCGGCCATGGCGGGCATGGTCGCCGGCGGCGCTGCGACCTGCAGGCTTCGCGTGGAAGGTTCCGGGCGGCGACGGCTGGGTGATGCGGCCTCTCTGGCCGCATCGAGCTTGGGACGGGGCAGGGGCCCCGTGGCCGCTGCGAGCCCGCCGGTCGTCCCTCCAGATCAGGTGTTGCCGGTTGCCATGGGGGCCGCTGGTCGCCGGAGTTGGTCAAGGAGCCATCTTTCTCCGTCTCGCTTCAGTTCGGTGGTGTGTTGAGCTTCGACGCCGGGGCGGCGGCCCTGGAAGGTGGGAGCTCGCTTGGTTGGCGGGCGTGCCAGCAGCTCGGGTGCTGGCCGATGTCCACGGCCGTGTGGGCGGCGTGGGACTGGCGAGCGGCGTTCCGTGATGGTGGGTCGAGGGTCGTGCGACGCTCGTTGCCCTGGGTAGAAGGTGGAGAGGTTTGGCCGAGGGAAAACCCTTGCCCGGGTCCTTCTCGGGCCGCGGCGGCGACGTCCATGGACGCCGTCCCCTTCTTGAAGGCGTCGCAGTGGCTTCTCTCGGATTTCTACACTCCGGATGAAAATCCAAGATCCTCAGATCGGGCGGTGGCGGCACTCCGGTGTCGTGCTCTTCTTGAAGACGCCGCCTTGGAGTTCACGGCTTGTTGCTCTCCGGATGTGGCATGACGACCTTCGTCTTGCTTTCTCTGGCAAAGCTTGTTCCTTGCTCTGCACCTCGGTGTTTCTCTGTTCGGGGCTCTGGTTTGCCTGTCTTCAGCTTTGTGGACAGTGGCGGTGATGCTCCAGGTGGTGCGGCTCTCGGTGGTGTAGTTCGTCTCGGCGGTGTGCCGTGTGTGTTGGTGTGCCCGTGTTCCCAGCTCCGGCCCGACACCTCTGCCCGTTGTGCGTGGGCTCTCCTTCTTCGGCTTTGCCCCTTTGGTGTTCGCTTGTAATCTTCTCGGTAGCCTTGTGTCTTTTGTGTGTGCAGTGTCGAGTTGTAAGCTGGGTTCATTCGCCGCTTTCGACGTTATTAATTTAACGTTGGGCCTTTCGGCCTTGTATCTAAAAAAAAGTGTACTGTGTACGTATCATCTCTACGCATTATTCTCCTTGCCATCGAGCACTATGACTGTGACACGATGCATTCGTGATGATAGCTCGATCCGTGACATTCCTGACCATTTACAGCTAACAGAGTGGCTGCTTGGAAAACAAAGAACGTCGGACACATGCATGATTTGCACTGCAGTCCCGACCGGCTCCCGACACATGCTTTGTTTACGGGAAACAGGGGATACGCACTCTGCACTCGTAAACAAAAACTCATGGGAGGAGCTCGAGGAAGTCAGCAAGCACACCACTCTAAACTTTGTCAGCTTCTCTCTGTTTTTTTCTTTGGGGAATCGGCCTCTATCTGTTGTTCCTCCCAGCGTCACAACAGTCAAGCGACTGCAAGCCCGGATAGCTGCACCGCCGTGGCCGTGCACAAGTTACAACCACTTGGGCAAGATCGAAGTCAACAAGGCGACGAGTCACCCGCCATTCCCGCGCCGTCGAGACAAAATGTTACTCCAGCTACAGCTAGTTCCTCCTACCGATGTGCATATTTTGGCATTTTGTCCTCATCCACCAAAGGCTTCAGGTAAACTTGTGTACAAGCAGACAAGCTTCAGCTCACCGAGGTGTATATGTTTGTGCCGAGCGAGAACTAGGAGGCGGTAGGCAGGACGGGGCGCACCCCTCGTGCTGTGCTCCCGAGATCAGCGCCGGCTCCATGGATCGAGCAAGATACTCCATAGATTACGCTTGCGTCGCTCCACCCTACGTGTGATGATAATTGATCATGCCAGAGGCAGATGCACGGAGGGTACGTGACATCCGGAATCACCGCCTAATCAAGCAACCCATCTGCTAGCTATCACGGATCGCTCGAGATCGATGCGGCCGGAGGAGGCGCGTGGATCCAGGTTGGACGCGCGTGAGAGGGCGATGTGGCTATGTGAGCGTGTGCCCCGCCATGCTTACACCAGGTCGAGGCGGCGTACTGATGCTGGATCGATCAGGGAGAAGCAAGCGGTATGGCGCTGGACGGCGGGGAGGAGGCGGCATGGCATGCAGCCGTGCGGTGTCGGGCGGTCGGGAATGCTCTGCCGGTGGTTCCATGTATGCATGCATGGGCACCTAGCGCCGGCCGTGGCGTATACTACTTCGCACTTCCATGTACAAGCTTATTCTGCATTCGTAGTGTGCGGCTTCTTCATTTTTAACGTGAACGAACTCTGTTTGTTCCGTCTTCTATTCATTTATAGTGGCCGGCGATCTCCATCTCCAACGTTTATCGGCATGGTGAGATTGCGTTACCAACAAAGCCTCACCCTTCCACCAGTAGGTAGCTGCTCTAGAGAATCCACCGTTACCAATAAAACCATGAAAGTGACATTCTTTGCAAAAAAAATTTTGTATGCTATTGCTTTGCACATTGTCGCTGTAAAACTAATATTATTTTATTCCTTATGGTTGTTCACAAGTTTTTTTTTCTCATGCACAAGCTTATTGATATGTGCCACTATGTATAAAGTTATGTAAAGTATCACTTCTTCTTCTCGATGGATAAGTTTATGTAGTGCTACTCCCTCTGTTAAAAAAAGGATGTCTCTAAAATGGATGTTTCTAACACTAAAATATGTCTAGACACATCTCTTTTAGTGAAATTTGTTTCCAAATAGAGGGAGTACATAGTGAATGCCCTTTAGCCATGGTAACGGGGCTTATAGTTGGTGATGTTAGTGTGATGATGCTAATTTTGTGTTCGTTACTTGGTTTGGTGATGTCATGCTTGTTCTATGTCAGCGATGTATGCCACGATCTTTCGGACTCGCATAAAATTAGATTTTCTAGGAGTACAGCTGAAGAAGGGAAGAATAAATCGTGATTGTCAACACCCTTTTGGTTCACGAGAGCGTCCGATGAACTACCGAGCCAAAATGATGAGGGCGCCCGGACGCAGCGATAAGAGGAACACATACCCATTATTATAAGAAAAATAATTATACTCCATAGAATAGATTCTTAAAACCATAAAAAGATAACCTGACTTGTTTGAGAGAAAAATAACCTGACTTAAATTAGAACGTGAGATCGATTGCATAAGACCACGGTAGGGGAAATTTAAACCCGCTGTCGTAGTGTAGTACTGAAATGATGGGCCGAAGGGCCTACGAGAAGTGTTCAGCTGGAATAGCCGTGTAGCAGCCCATCCAGGCTACTTCAGCGGTTCAGACTCAGCATACGGCCTTGTGGGCCAATGTTAGCAGAGCCCGTCCGAGCTCCGTAACCAGATTGCAGCTCAGTGGCCGCGGTTCGACGGCGACCACGACGACGGCGACGGCAGCAACGGCACCATCCTTCCATTCCATTCCCTCGTTTCAACCCGAAATCCCTTCACAAAGACCCCCCATACATTCCCTTCCCAGCCCCCGGACGCCATGGCGTCGCGAGTGGTAACGACGGTGGTCGCCGGAGCTCTCCCCGCACCCCCGCGCGCTCCCGCGGCCGCGGCCGGCGGTAGCAAGTTCGTCGCGTGGACGAAGCGCCCAAGCCACCCCTGCAGCATTCGCTGCGGCGTCGTTCGTGCCTCACGCAGCTGCCCGAACCACCCCTCCTCTCCCCCTGCACGGCTGAGGTTGTTGCAACTCTACTCGAAACCACGTCTTCCGAGGTCCCCGGAAGCTTTAATCTCCATCTGGATGGCCTGGTTCAGGGCGGGGTTCTCGATCTTCTCAAGAGCGCGCTCGCCGCGCTCGCCATCATCGCCCAGATTTCCGTGGCGCTGCCGGCGAATGCGATCCTCTACTCGCCGGACACGAACGTGCCGAGGACTGGGGAGCTCGCGCTGCGGAGAGCTATCCCGGCTAATCCAAGCATGAAGACCATACAGGTAAACGTGCATCAGGATGGGCGTCGTGCTTAGCAGTTAGCATGTTGTGCGATTGGGCGTTGTCGCTCAGATTCTGTGCGCACATTTGCCAGGAATCGCTGGAGGACATCTCGTACTTGCTGAGGATACCACAGCGGAAGCCGTACGGCTCCATGGAAGCGGATGTCAAGAAGGCCATGAAAGTAAATCGATTCCCCTTAGCTGATCATTGGTGATGGCATATGCGTCTTCATTTCGTTGTAACCTTATTAACTGAACTAGCTGAGCTCATCATGCCGAATCCCGATGTATAGAACTGGCTCTGAATGCAGATAGCAACGGACAACAAGGACGCAATGTTGGGAAGCATGCCTGCAGAACTCAAGGAAAAGGGCTCCGAGTTATATACATCCTTGCTCGAAGGGAAGGTAAGTAAACTAAGCTAACATGGCGAATTCAGGTCCTTGAGCCGAAGTGAATTGTTATTACTTGGACTCGTATGATAGCTGAGTTACTTCAGCATGTTTGCAGGGTGGTTTACAAACTCTCTTGAACTATATTAAGGATAAGGACAATGACAGGCTTTCAGTAGCGCTTGCTTCTTCTCTTGATACTATTGCTGAATTGGAGCTGTTGCAGGTAAGTGCAGTAAACTAACCTACAAACCATTGGTTTCAAAATACTTGGAGCAGACTAATTCTGCTATGGTAAAGGTTGGATTACTTATAGGGGATCCTTTCTTTCAACAGGCTCCAGGCTTATCTTTTCTCTTACCAAAACAGTATTTGGATTATCCAAGGTGAATTTCTGGTGACAGTCTCCTAATGCATTTCCTGTAATTTCTGGGATATGTTTCTTAACATGTTTTTGCTTTTCATTTCATAGTCGCCACCACTCTAGATCCTACAATTGTTGTGAGGGTGCATGAAACTGATACGGAACTTGATCGTTCATGACATAGAAAACCATGTAGTTCTTACTTTCGTTCATGACTTGAACAAGTTAGACACTTCTATGTCTGAGCTGCTTGTTGACGGTAGTAATAAGGATTGTGGACGTGTAGCTTGGGAAACAGGCATCTACTTTTATTAATAACGTTGAATATTCACTAAATAAGTTACCAGTTATCAATATTTGGACGTTGGTTAGCTATTGCCTGGATGTGAACTCTCAGGCACAAGGCATTAATAGTTAGTATTGGCACATGCTCATTCAGTTTCTTTATTTTACAGCGATTAAAACGTACCCCTGGTATATGAACTTGCCCCACATGTGCATGTTCGTCACCAAGTCGTAAAATGGCAAAAACCGGTCACCAACTTGCCAAAATGTGCGTGCGTGGTCATCATCACGGCGACTGTTACTTCGCCACGTGGATGACTTTATTTTGCGAATTACCCCTAATTTTTTGTTTATTCTAATTCTTCGGTCCTCCATCCGACTATTGTTTGCAAAATTTTAAGGGGAAATTCGCAAAAATACTAAAGTTTAGGGGACAGTTCTCCTATCAAAGCTAAGAGAAAAACACCTTGTTCCTTATAATAACATAAAATTATTAAATTCCAAGTTGGTGGTTGGTCAGAGTGGTCAGAAAATCGAACACACATCCTTCACTTATGATTAGTCAATGCACAAGTTATACGACATGTGCAGATTAGTAACAACGGATTCTGCAAGTGTAATGGTGGATTGCATTTTCTGTTCCTTGGGGCTTGGGATACTTCAAATAATTGTCTGTTTTTTCTTCTGATCTCTGACCTAAGATTTATTTACAATTTAATTTAAACGTCTTCTGCCATTAATAGGCTAACAGGAAGAGCAGTTGTTGAATTCACAGTTGAGAAAGGTGATGGTTCCACATTCGTTCCTACTGCTGGTGGTGAACCTAAAAGTGTTGCTACAATTCAGGTAGCCGTTTGCCTGATTATGATATCATAAACAGTTGAGTCAACGTTTTTGCTACCTTATCAATATATATGTCTGGCCAAGATAAGAGTGTACGTCTCCTTTTCCTCCTCGTTGTCAGTTTCTACAATCATTCTTGAAGTTTTTTAGTGGCCATCTGATAGCTAGGCATCCTAAACAGCACTCTTTTGACAATGCTATATCCTTTTTTTGACAATGCTATATCCTTGCTTGCTATCCTTTGCCATGCCATGATTTCCATTAGTACTACTGTCATCCCCATTGTTCCTTTAAAAAATGACAAATTTAGGTGTTGGTTATTGATTTGTGTACTACATGCAGGTCGTAGTTGATGGGTATTCTGCCCCACTGACTGCTGGGAACTTTGCAAAATTGGTAAGGTAGCTTAACTCTGACCCCCACCTCATTATTTTCTTCCTGGTAAAATTTATAAATTGAACAAATAACACCAAGTAATTGCCTTTGTTGTAGAGGCATCTACTAAATCTTCAATCTAACATATGCATTATGCTGTAGTGTTTGATTTCTTTTGCAAGTGCTTGCTTTATTGGCTAAATGAAGTAAAATTTGTTTCAGGTTTTGGAGGGGACATATGACGGTGCAACGCTGAAATCTGCGAGCCAGGCACTCATTGCAGATAGTGGGAGTGGGAAGAAAGGGTATACTATTCCACTAGAGGTCATGCCTGCCGGACAGTTTGAACCGTTATACAGAAGTCCACTAAGTATTCAGGTCACTCACTAACACTACTTCAACAGTGACACAAATTTGAGCTAATGTTCTCTACAGCATGACTCATTCCCTTTGCTTCATTTAATTTAGGATGGTGAACTGCCAGTCCTTCCAATGTCTGTATACGGCTCAGTTGCCATGGCACATAGTGAGGATTCAGATGAATACTCATCACCAACCCAGTTCTTCTTCTATCTCTATGATAAGAGAAATGTGAGTAAAAGGCTACATCTTTAGAATCCACCAACATAAACAATGAATAGACGCAAGCAACCAAATAGATATTTACCATCCATATTTTATAAATCACGCTGGATAAGTATATGTTACTCAAGAATGCACTAAGTTTCTTCTCCTTTTGTGAACCACATTTACTATCTTAGGGCTGCTTTGCGCCCAGTGTGAAAGATTAATATAATTCTTGAATACTAGTTAGAAATGTCTATTCAAATATTGCTAACCGCGCAGACAATACAAAAGGGATTACCCCGTGCTGTCTAGGATAAGCATCAATTGTGTAGATAGTATGATTTGTGATAACATCTGTCTTGTTTGCAGTCTGGTCTAGGAGGCATATCTTTTGAGGAAGGACAATTTTCAGTTTTCGGGTAAGTACTGAATAGCAGAAATGTTCAGATTTTATGGTCCCTATAAAGAAATTATCGCTTTCTGTAGATTAAAAAGGAAAAACTTTCGTGCTGAAACAAATATCTGCAGGTATGCCACAGACGGAAGAGATGTCCTTTCACAGATTAAGACTGGAGATAAAATACGTTCCGCCAAGCTGGTACAGGGCATAGAACGCCTTGTTCTACCAGCGGCAGCTTCGGCGCCGGCTCCGGCAGATCCAGCACCTGCTCCGGAAGATGTACCGCTGGCTCCGGCGGAGAGTTGACACAATCATACGTAATGGACCTGAAGCTGGTAGCATTCTTTCATTGATGATCAGGAGACAACCATTTTGTATACAAGAGCATGTAAAGTTGATTAGTTGACCAAAGATAACTTATCAAATGGAGTGTATATATAGAATCATCGTATACTTGCACATGAAAACAATTCTGACGTGTTGGTATCACAATTCGAATGCTACTCCGTGAAGCTGCCACCGGCGTGCTCTTCCTATGGTGTTTCTTTCCTATGGTGTCAGGGAGTTGCCGCCGGCGTGCATCTCTCGTTGAGCCAGGCTAGAATGTCGCCGCGGACGCGCTCGATGTTCTCGTCCGGCTCCCCGAAGAGCATGGAGTGGAGCATCCCGTCGTACATCTTGATGGTCTTGTCCTTGCTGGCGGCGGCCTCGTACAGCGCGCGGCTGATGGCGGGGTCGGTCACCACGTCTGCGCTGCCGTGCACGACGAGGAACGGGACGGCGACCTCGCCGAGGCGCGCCCCGAGCTCGTCGGTGGCGCGCAGCAGCTCCGTGACGGTGCCGAGCCTGGGACGGCCGCTGTAGCGCATGGGGTTGCGCGCGGAGATGAGGCGCTTGGCGGGCACCTTGACGGACTTCTCGATTAGGTCGGCGGTGTGCACGATGGGGAGCGTAGGCGCGAACCGCGCGACGAAGGTGAGGATCTCGGGAACCGGCCAGGGCGGGCGGATCCGGTCGGAGATCCTGCACATGGGCGCGACAAGCACGGCGCCCGCCCACTCCTCCGGCGGCGTGCGGAGGTGGAGGAGCAGGCAGATGGCCCCGCCCATGGACTCCCCGAACAGGAAGCACGGCAGCCCCGCGTGCTCCTCCCGCCCCTGACGGAGCGGAAGAAGGCGAGGAGGTCGGCGACGGCGGCGTCGAGCTCGGGGACGAAGGCGCGAAGGCCGTGGGAGCGGCCGTGGCCGGGGAGGTCGGCGGCGAAGCAGGCGAAGCCGGAGCGGGCGAGGAAGACGGCCGTGGACTGGAACGTCCAGCTGATGTCGTTTCCGTAGCCGTGGAGCATGAACACGAGCGCCCTCGGCCGCGTGCCCGCCGGGCGCCAGGCGCGCGTGAAGAGGCGGCGCGCGCCGTCCGGCGTGGTGAAGTAGGACGACTCGCCCTCCGCGCCGTGGGCCGCATAGTACTCCGCCTCCGTGGCCGGGTGCTCGCCCCAGAAGTTCACGGGCGCCTGCACCTCCTCCTGTGTCATGGTCGGAGGCGCTGGCTGAGGCGCGGTCGTGTTGGGGAGCTCGGCTGGATGGGGAAGGGGAAACTGCTAGCGGCGAGTGGTGGGGAAGCCGTTGCGTACCGGACGGGGAGGCCGTTTCACTCTCGATCACGTTTGGGTTAGGGCATCTCCAGCCGTTTGGCCCCCAGGTCCAAAACGGCGTTTTTTTGGGCCGCCGCGGCGCCAAACGGCGCGAATCAGGATCCTGGGGGGCGCGTTTTCCAGCCGTGAAACCCATGCCGCCCCTCCCAACCGGCGATTCGACCGTATTTCGGCATAAACTAGGCCGGCCCTTTTTGGCATACAAATTCACACATATAAATAGTTTAACATACAAATTCACACATATAAATAGTTTAACATACAAATCCACACACAAATAAATAGTTTAACATACAAATTCACAGACAAATAAATAGTTCAACAATGCAAGCAAATAGAACAAATCGTACTAGGCATTGGCATCGCCATTATCGACATTGCCATTGCCCTTGCGCGTCCACAAGTGCTGCACCAGATCATTCTGTAGAGCTAGATGTGTTCCAGCATCTCGAATCTCCCGACGCGTGGTGAGGAAGGCTGTCCATGATGCCGGCACCTGGTGATCAACCTCTGCAAGAGGACCCTGACGGTAGTATGGTGCACTTGCCTCACTGTCAGGCACCGGGTGATCCCGCTCACTCTCAATGATCATGTTGTGCAAGATCACACAACACTGCATCACCTCCCACATGTTGGACTTCGACCAAGTCATAGCTGAGTACCGGACAACAGCGAATCGAGACTGCAGCGCGCCAAATGCCCGCTCAACATCCTTTCTGCAAGCCTTCGCGCTTCCTGGCACAGAGTTGGAGATGCTCTTCACAAATGTTGCCCACTTCGGTAGATGCCATCTGCAAGATAGTAGCCCTTTGTGTACTGGTGCCCATTGATCTCGTAGTTCACAGGGGGAGCATGGCCTTCGACAAGCTCGGCAAAGACATCCGAGCACTGCAAGACATTGATGTCGTTGTGAGTTCCTGGCATACCAAAGAATGAATGCCAAATCCATAGATCATATGAAGCCACGGCCTCCAGAATCACCGAGCACTCTCCTTCCTTTCCCTTGTACATCCCCTGCCAATCAAATGGACAGTTCTTCCATGCCCAATGCATGCAGTCGATACTACCAAGCATCCCAGGAAAGCATCTTGCTTCATTCTCTGCGAGAAGGCGAGCAGTGTCTTCCTCATTGGGTGATCGCAAGTATTTTGGCCCAAACACTGCCACCACTGCCCGGCAGAACTTGTTCAAGCACTCAATGGCCGTGGACTCGCTCATGCGCAGATAGTCATCATGTGCATCAGCGGGAGCACCATACGCAAGCAACCTCATGACCATCGTGCACTTCTGAATTGACGTAAAGCCTACCGTGCCGGTGCAGTCCTTCTTCAATTTGAAGTAGGTGTCGAACTCCCGGATGGCATGCATGATCTGGAGGAAGAGCTTGCGGTTCATCCTGAAACGGCGCCGGAACACCTTCTCGTCCTGCGTAGGATCATCGGCGAAGTAGTCGGAGTAGAGGATGCAGTACCCCTCGTACCGCTGCCTCGGCTTGCTCTTGCGGCAGCCGCGCGTCGATCCAACGTGCCGCGGCCCCGCCTCGTTGGCGAGCAAGCCGCCGAGGCAGGCCAAGATCAGCAGGTGTTCTTCGTCATCGATGGCGGCCTGATCTTCCTCGTCGAAGAGCATCTCCTCCGTGTCGGAGTCCATAACTGGGTCGGGCGGAACGCCGAACACCTTGCGTGCAGGGTGGACGGGTTTCGCCCCGAGAATCTCCCCGGTGGCTAGATCGCGGCGAAGGGAGTGGGCGACGCCGGCGGCGTCGCGGGGCTGGACGGCGGGTTTCCTAGCTGCTTGTGTGCGGCGGCGCAAGGAGGGGTGGTGGCGGCGAAGGGATGGCGACGGCGAGATGGGCAGAGGGAAATGCGAGCGGGGGTGGGCGACAATGCGTTGTCTCGCCGACAGCGCTGTCCCACGCGTGCTTTTCCTTCCGCCGGCCCCCCCAGGCCGAACCCAGTGGGCTGGGTTTCGCCTGGGGGCGCCGGTGCTAATTTCCGCCGAAACGGCGCTATTTGGGCTTCTGGGGGGGCCAGCTGGTGGAAAAACGGCGGTATTCGTCCAAAACGGCGCTATTTAGCGTCCTGGGGGGCGCTGGGGGGGGGGGGGGGGGGGGGGGGCGACGGAGATGCCCTTAGTTTCGGGGGTAGGTGGAACTGTTCGTGCCGCTCCGGTGCAAATACAACCGGTGTATTTTTGTTACTGTACAACTTCCTCGTTCGTACGTACTCACTCCGTTCCTAAGGGCATTGCACAGGCGCTTGTGCAGGCGCTAAAGAATTAAAAAAAAATGATTTAGTCACTAGCGTCCATATAAGAGTCTGTGCTCCCAACGAAATCGACCGGCCGGAGACGCTAATTTTTCTCTTGGGCCAACTGGATATAGCTCTGCAGCTGCGTAATCGGGAGAAGAAAAACGCGAAGCGTCGGCGATTAATTTTGCGTCGACGCTAAGGACAATCCCAGAAACGGCCGGGAATTTAGGGTAACGGCAGGAATTTATTTCTTAGAGCCTGGCTTAGTGTCCCCGTTGTGCGTGGCCTAAATGCAAGATACACTTGCCAGCTCACCGGAATGGTTAGCAGATAAATTACTAAATTACAGTTTGGTTTACCACATTTTAAGAGCATGTACAATGGAAGACGCTTACGCAGACGCTTAGGAAAGGAAAAAACAATCAAGCGCCTATGCAAGCGCTACAGCCTGCAACGCAAGAGATGATTCAAGGGCGCTAATTAAGATGAGGACCCACCTATTCATCCACCCACGGGCTGAAAAAAAAAGCAGTAAGCGTCGGTGCAACATCAAGCAACGACGCTAGGCCTCTGGCAAGGATCAGACCGGGATCAGAGAGAACGTGGGCAAAACGGCAGGGAATTTAATCCCTAGCGCCTCTGTAAGCGTCCCCATTGTACGTGCCCTAACCAAGGGTGAACTCAGCAGAATGATCACGGTGAATTACACCTGGTTACCACATTTTAAATCAAGAGTGAAGTCATCATCTCATGAAATGGTTACCGGGTAAATTACACTTGGTTACCTTGTTTTTACCAAGTGTGAAGTCGTCAGGAAAAAATGCAAGATATAGTTGCCAACTCATGTAGGAAAACTAGGACTGGTCCAGATAAATTACACTTGGTTACGTCACTGCACCCACTTGCCCAAAATTGATTACCCGAGTTGGTTCGAGCCTGTCAATTTAGAGATGTTTATGAGGGCCGAATGAGTAGTCACACGACATCACATGCGTGTTTTTTGCGAATCCCAGCACGCCATACGGGAGGTCGCAGGGTGCGGCGTTTATTAATACAATTTTCCAAGACCTGCCCGGCGGCGACGCACCAAAGTAGCTCTCATGCATCGTTTTTAAACTTGCATGCATGCAGTGATGCAGGAAATGACATCATCTAGATTCGTCCCAATGTTTAAATAAATACATTTACCTCTCAAGCGGCTAATCCGATTAAAAATTTGTTTTCACCTTCCCATGTTGTCAGGTTTTGACAACCTTTTTTAGTCGCTAATTACCTAATTATTATAACTAAGTTATCAGATTATAATAGCTTGGTTACCAGGTTTCTATACATCATTCTATAATAATGTAAGGTTAATTTGTGCTAAATGATATCATCTCTTACATCTTGGAAACATTCGAACTCTTACTATCTAGCTGTACATATCATTGCAATATTAAAAACGTTTAAAAAAATATGACAACCATATACAATTACATGATAATTTTTTGATATTAATGTGACATTCATAGTGTTTTAGTCCAGTTTCTGGCGTGACGAATAATTTCATCACACCGATATGTAGATGTGTCGCAAAAGGTCTAAAAACGTGTAAAAGTTTATTTAGTAAACCATGTATAATTATGGCGGTTAGTGTTTGGTGCTACTTTGACAACCGTATTACCATATTCCAGTAACTGGTGCGAGAAAAAATCATCAAAATATATTAACAATGGATCTAGTTTTGAAACCCTCGTCGAGACAAACTTAGCGGTTATAAACGGAGCGCTAATCGAAATAACTATAAATCATTTTGATTTTTTAATGTGGCAATTAATATGATGATGTCACCCATGAGCTGCCAGACTACTATACTCATGCATGTGCTTTTCCCTTATGCAAATCAGCCGCCGTGTGCAACAACTTGGTGTGGCGCTTCTGCATTCTTTCCCTAGATTGAAATCTTTGTGAGTCTATTCCGTGACCTATCGATCTACGGAGTAAGACAAAGACGGTGGGGAGCCCACGCGAGTCCTGCCAAAACAGGAGCGCCAATTATTTGGTGAATCTTGCTCCCTTGCGGGGTCGCCAAGTTGTTGTTGGTCGAAAATCTGACAGGGGGACGTGGCGCACATTCGATAATTGGTCGGGCAATACTTGGCTGCCATACAAACAGACCCAAGATTACCACCAACCCCGTTCTCACCCAGCTTTGTGGGCTTGTGGCATAGTGTGTCTCGTGTAACAAATCCAGCCAATTTGTTAACTTATCGCTGTCACTAACATAAATATTCTTTCAAAATGCACAAGCCGAGCATACAATTTCAAATCCACACGCACGAGACCACCATGTATAGAAGATGCAAACCTCAGGCATGCAGGACGAAGGAAGAGGTTGGCTCGCCGATGTGGAAATTGAGAGCAAAGGCATCGCCACCTCCGTGGCAACCGCATATAACCCTAGATCTGGGAGCATGCCCCTAGATACGAAACAACGCGTTTTCTCTGGAATAAAACACGGCGGTGCAGCGAAAAGCTATGACATGAGAGAATGTTATAAAGGACGGGGGTGGGGTGAATGGGTGTTTGTAAAATTACCTTTCTTGTCGTCGTCAAGAACGAGAGCGACTAGGCTTGATAGATTATATGGACGTTGACATATGGGACATAGTTGGAAGGAATGGGCGTGATTGTTATGGAATGTCATTAGTTTGGTAGAAATGTATGTCTAAGAGTGACTCGAGTGTTTACTTCTTAGATATAGAATTTCTGAAATGCAACCACCAGTATGAACTTTCAATTGCCTTCACATTTGCATGGGTTCACATAGAATTCTCGATTTTGAGAAAATAGTGAAAACCAAGTTAAGATAAAACCATACTTCAAAGTTTCTAAAAGTTATGAAAAAGTTCACTATGTTCAAGAAGTGATGTTCTAAAAAACTTAGTAAAATCCTTTTGGGATGTATACAAATTAACCAAATTCAGCAATAAATAGTGACAAATGGTGCAACTTCACTACTCACTCATAATTTTTTTTTACCTTGCTTCTAAAATGGATAAATACTACTTGACTTAAACTCCACGTGTTTATACAGCATCATCTTCACAATGTACCATATTTTCTGAATTTTCATATGAACTAAATATGGTTTCACATTTTTTTCATTTTAACTTGGTTTTTAGAGGTTATTTTTCAAATCCGATACATCCTTTTCAAAAGGTATTTTTCTGAATTTCATAACAAATCCATGGGGACCTCCTCTTCCATCTTATTCAGTCTGCACTCCTCCTATCCACCACCACGGAACAGCGCAACCTGCCCACACCCGCCGGCCATGCCACCACCACTCTCCTTTCTCCACATCCCTCCCAACCCGTCGGCTTTCCACCCCTTCCCCTTCCTCCACCACGCCCACCATCGCCTCTCCCTCTGTGCCGACCCCCGGGATGTACGGCGGCGACGAAGGCGGTCGAGAACCCATCCACGACATTGCCCACTATGTCTGGCGTCAAGATGTTCTGTGGCGGGGACGGTATGTGGACGACGTGGACCCCTATGGTTGTGGTGTCGTGGGACCTCGACAACAAGCCCCTGAGGAGCCCTCATTTGAGGCGGTCACCTATGTGACTGGGTGTAGTTTTTGAAAGTAAATACATGCACACGGTTGCCCTATAAAATTATCGGTAAAATTGCAACATACATTTGAAATCTCAACTAGGAATGGTTACGAAGTAAATTACACATGGTTACCACATTTTTAACCAAGGGTGAAGTCATCAGCTCGCCGGAGTGCAAACCGAGTAAATACCACATTTTTAACCAAGGGTGTAGTCATCAGGAAACAAAATGCAAGATACAGTTTCCAGCTCAACCTAAGAATGTTACCAGGTAAACTACATATGGTTACCAAATTTTTAATCAATGGTGAAGTCTTCGGCTCATCGGAATGCTAACCAGGTAAATTACACTTGGTTACCACATTGTTAACCGTTGGTGGATTATTCAGAAAAAATTGCAAGATACACTTGCCGGCTCAACTAGGAATGGTTATAATGTGTGTTAGACTTGTTACCACATTTTAAACCAAGGGTGGAGTCATCAAGAAATATTTTGCAAGATACACTTGCCAGCTCAATTAGGAATGGTTACCGGGTATACTACTCTTGGTTACCACATTTTTAGCCAAGGGTCAAGTCACCATCTTACCATAATAGTTCTCAGCTAATTTAAACTTGGCTACCACATATTTAACTAAGGGTGAAGTCATTAGCTCACTAGAATGGTTACCGGGTAAATTACCCTTGGTTACCACATTTAAACAAGCGTGAAGTCACCAGGAAAAAAAATGCAAGATACACTTGCCATCTCACATATGGATGGTTGCCCGATAAATTGCACATAATTGCCATGATTTAACAAAGACAAGTTATCACGAAACTAAAACATACACTGGCTAACTGGTGTTGTGGTTGCTAGAAAAACATAAGTGGTTACCGGATAAACTAAACGTGATTGTCATGTTTAAACCGTGGAACTGTATTAGTTGCAGAAATAAATACACTTGCTAAAATAAAAATGTGATTATCTAATTTTAAACAAGATAGTTATCACGATTCTATTTTAAAGAAAAACACATGCTAGATTTTAGACAATATGTGAAGCACTGGCAAAAAGAGCATCACCTAAATAGAGAAGATAGAGGTTGGAGGGATACGACACAAGCATAAACAATCTTGAGTAAAAAGGCTAAACGGTTACCCAAAAGCAAAATAGGTTGTTCTTGCATATATTCATGTGTTGGTTCGCTTAAGGGTGCCCCCGACCCCCCGACCCCCTCCACATTGATTCCCACCTAACGCTATCACGAAGTCAGCCACTAGTAGGAAAAGGCCTACTGCTGGCGGACGGAAAAGGCCTACCGCTGGCGGCCGAGCGCCCGCCAGCGATCACAACGCCAGTGGTAATATATACCGCTGGCGGGCGACCGTCCGCCAGCGGTAAGGGCTGTTACCGCTGGCAGGCATCCTATAGCGCCCGCCAGCGGTATATGCCACAGCGCTGGCTGATTGATGTGGATCACACGTTCGTTGGGAGACCCCAAGAGGAAGGTATGAAGCAGTGTAGCAGCAGTTTCCCTCAGTATGAAACCAAGGTTTAATCGACCAGTAGGAGCAAGAAATCACTTCTGAAGGTTGTCAGTGGCGCGCTGACGTGGAACCTGCACACAACACAATCAAACTACTTTGCCCCAACGAAACAGTGAGGTTGTCAATCTCACCGGCTTGCTGAAAACAAAGGATTAAACGTATGGTGTGGAAAATAGTAGTAAATTGCAGAGAATGAAAAGGAACAATGTTTGCAGTTGGTTGTATTATCAGTGTAAAAGAATGGACCGGGGTCCACAGTTCACTAGTGGTGTCTCTCCATAAAAGATAACTAACATGCTGGGTGAACAAATTACAGCTGGGCAATTGACAAAATATTGAGCGCATGACAATGCATATATATGACATGATGATTACTATGATATTCATGTGGGCATTACGACAAAATACATAGACCGTTATCCAACAGCGTCTATGACTAATAATCCACCGCCAGGTTGTCATCCGAGTTCCCCGTTGGTATTAAGTTGCAAGCAACGGATAATTGCATTAAGTAATGTGCGTAATGTAAACAAATGCATTAGACCTAACGGCGCACCCTTAAGCTAAGCATCGGTTATTTTATCCCTAGTGGCAACAGCACATCCACAATCTTAGAAGTTATTGTCACTCTCCCAGATTACCGGAGGCATGAACCCACTATCTAGCATAAATACTCACTCTTGGAGTTACAAGCATCTACTTGGCCAAAGCATCTACTAGTAACGGAAAGCATGCAAGATCATAAATAACATATAAGATAGATTGATAATCAACTTGACATAGTATTCAATATTCATCGGATCCCAGCAAACACAACATGTAGCATTACAATAAGATGATCTTGATCATGATAGGCAGCTCACAAGATCTAAACATGATAGCATAAAGTGGAGAGACAACCATCTAGCTACTGCCTTGGACCCGTAGTCCAAGGATGAACTACTCACGCATCACTCCGGAGGCAGGCATGGTGATGTAGAGCCCTCCGGTGATGATTCCCCTCTCCGGCAGGGTGCCGGGAAGAGCTTCTGAACCCTCCCGAGCTAGGGTTGACGGCGGCGGCGTCTCTGGAACTTTTCGTGGATAATGGCTCGGGTATTTAGGGTTTTCGCGTCGGGGAATAAATAGGCGAAAGGGCGGCGGCTGGAGACGCACGTGGGCCCCACACCACCCCATGGTGTGGCTGCCTCGTGGCTCCCCTCCGTCTCTCCTTTGGACTCCGTGTACGTGTTGGAAAAATAGGAGGTTCTGTCCAAGTTTCGTCCAATTCCGAGAATATTTCCAGACTAGCTTTTCTGGAATACAAAAACAGCAGAAAACAGGAACTGGCACTGTGGCATCTTGTTAATAGGTTAGTCCCAGAAAATGCATAAAAATGCTATGAAGTGTATATAAAACATGTAACAATTGGTATAATATCAACATGGAACATCAGAAATTATAGATACGTTTGAGACGTATCAAGCATCCCCAAGCTTAGTTCTACTCGTCCTCGAGTAGGTAAAACGATAAAAACAAAATAATTTCTGAGGTGACATGCTACAATCATAATCTTGATCAAATAGTATTGTAAAGCACATGTTATGAATGATCCAGGTCAATGGTCTATAGTTTGCTAGCAAGTAGATAATGAGCAAACAACTGAATCATATAAGCAAAAACTTTTCATGAATAGTACTTTCGAGACAAGCATCAAAGAGTTTTGCATAAGAGTTAACTCATAAAGCAATAGATTCTAAGTAAAAGGTATTTAACCAACACAAAGGAAGATTTAAGCTTCAGCAATTGCTTTCAACTTTCAACATATATATCTCATGGATATTTGTCAACACAAAGCAATATAATAAGTGCAATATACAAGCATATAAAAATTGTTGCACCAAAGTTGACACTAGTGTTTGCTTCTAAGATAGAAAGAAGTAGGAAAACTGACTCAACATAAAAGTAAAAGAAAGGCCCTTCGCAGAGGGAAGCAGGGATTAAATCATGTGCTAGAGCTTTTTAAGTTTTTGAAATCATATAGAGAGTAAAAATAAGTTTTGAGAGGTGTTTGTTAATTGTCAACGAATCAGAAAATGGAAAGTACAATATGACCCCTGCCAACCAGACTTTTAAGAGCGGCTCCCATGAAGGACGTTATTTCTACCAGCAAGGCAGATCATCCCTCTTCTCTTTTGTTTACACATGCAGATATTTCACTGTTTGTCATTGCTTGACTGATAAATCAGGGCAAAAATGTGAAGAGAATTAAGCGGTTAAAGTTGTAATTAATTGGGACTGGGCACCCCATTTGCCAGCTCTTTTTGCAAAATTAATGGATAAGCGGATGTATATGCCGCTAGTCCGGTGGTAAAGTCTGTTTGACAGTTGACATAAAGACATCCACCCCGTCCTCATGAGCTTGGTAAACATTGACACAAAATAGGAGTAATAAAGTTTTTGAATAGTTTAAAGGTAGCACATGAAAAATTTACTTGGAATGGCAAGGAAATACCACATATAGGTAGTTATGGTGGACACAGATGGCATGGATTTTGGCTCAAGGTTTTGGATGCACGAGAAGCATTCCCTCTCAGTACAGAGTTTAGGCTAGCAAGGTTATTTGAAGCAAACACAGGATATCAACCGACACAGCAAGACTTATATGAAAACATATTGCAAGCATTATAAGACTCTACACTGTCTTCCTTGTTAACCAAACCCTTTTACTAGAAAATATCTAGACCTTAGAGATACCAATCATGCAAACCAAATTTCAACGAGCTTTACGGTAGTTCTTCATTAATAGGTTTTAACTACATGATACAAAAGCTTAAACATGAACTACTTGATAACTCAAAACAATTGACAAGTATCAAATTATCCAATACAGTGATCTACAAGAATATGTAAGCTTTTTCCATTATACCATCTACCACATGCAACATTTTCTGTTCCAACCAAACACCAATCATTTATTTCAACATAAACTCTCCAAACAATTACGAAGCTTCCTGCAGAATATTTCTCCCGTCAACTACACGCCATCAAGACTGTTTTCTGGCGCTGTTGCCGGGGAGCGAAGAAGTAACACCGCATCAAGATTCCCTCGTCAACTACGCGCCCTTCATAGTAGCATCATTGGGTATCACCCGCCAGCGGTATGTTATTACCGCTGGCGGACAGCCTCCGGTGCCCGCCAGCGGTATGTTTCTATTTTTAAATTTTTTTGGTTATTTTTTTGATGTTTTTGTTACTCCTTAATATTTTCAAATACAATTGCGCATCTCAAAATACATTTGAAATATTTGTGTCCATTTACAAAAATATTTCAAATACATCATGGTTCAAAACATCTCCAATACAAATTTAAAATAACACACGTCTCGCGCTTTTCTCTTAGCGTTTGCCCATCTTCTTGCCTTTTTTGGTCGCAGTTGCATAATTTAGCCCCACATTATGACTTCTTCTTTTGAATGGAAGACTCATCTCGTGGGTAGCATGGTTCTGCTTCTTCTGAATGTGTATGTTGTCTCATCATCTTCATCATCTTCAATATTAGGGTCACCGAACTGGTCGAAGTCGTCCTCATTGGCGATTCCATCCATTCCGATGATGTTTCTTTTTCCTCTCCTCACGACCACACGGCTAGCCTTTGACGGGTCAGTTATGAAGAAGCATTGAGACACGTGCTTAGCCAATACCCATGGCTCATTTTGTGCGGTGACGTTTGTGCTTGATGAAGTGCCGGCTTCGGGTAAAACCATGGTGGTGAAGTATTGGTCTTCTTTTTTGACGGTGGATAACCTAGCCCATCTCACGCGGAACATCGGCACCTTCTCTCCAGAGTAGTTAAGCTCCCAGATCTCCTCTATTCTTCTGTAGTATCTGAACTTCTTGTCACCGACGTAGGATTTCATCATTACCCCTGAGTTTTGATAGTCAGAAGTTTTGTCCTTTTCCTCCGTGTAGAAAGTGAACCCGCTGATATCATATGCTTGAAACGTCGCGAGGTTGGGGCCGGGCCACGTGATAAGTCGTATAAGAGTCTACCTTCTGCACAATCCGTTGGTGGAGCGACAAGCTCATCTTAGAACCAACGCAAGAAAGAGGAGTTGTGCTCTCTGATTATTTCTCCTTCGGTTCTTTGTCTGCCCTGGTCAATGTACTTCTGCTTAATCGTGATTTTGTGCTTTTTCACCCAAGTATCGACCATTTCAAGATGTTGGAGAGCTACTAAGTTTGCCCTGTTAAAGTCGGCCATTCGATGAGCGAAGCCCACATGTAAGTCCCGCGCACCATTTTTGGGACCTGACCCATCTAACTTGCCAAAGTGCTTGTTAGGGGGCAAACCAACAGGGTTATCAATTATCTCCAGATGATTGGTGCAGAAAGAGATGCACTCTTCAGTGAGAAAGCCTTGAACGATGATTCCATCCGGACGGGCCCTGTTACGAACAAATCCTTTTATGACCCCATTCATCCTTTCGAACGCCATCATGTTGTGGAGAAACAACGGTCCGAGATGAATGATATCATCCACGATGTGGACCAACAGATGCCCGCAAATGTCGAAGAATGCGGGCGGGAAGTACATCTCAAGCTCGCATAGTATCACAACAATTTCTTCCTGCAGCCTTGAGAGTCTCTTTGCTGTGATTGACTTTCGAGAGATCACGTCAAAGAAGTTACAGAGGCCAAAAAGGGTGTCACGGACGTGCTTGTCCATTATCCCTCGGATCGCAACTAGGAATATTTTCGTCATCATCACGTGACAATCATGAGACTTCATACCGCTGAACTTCTTTTTCTGCCTGTCTAAGAATCTGCTTATCAGCCCCGAGTAACCCATAGGCACTTTGACTCCTAGAAGGCACTTGAACAACTATTCGATCTCATTTGGACTAAGAGTGAAGCAAGAGGGGGGACAATAATAGTCATTCTTCTTAACCCTTTTAGCAGGGTGACCGTCCGTCTCCTCATCTGACTGGTCATCATCCCCATTTTCGTATCCCCCTTGAAGCTCTTCCCTAATGTTCATATGTTTAAGGTCACGTCTTGCTTTCGGCCCATCTTTGGTCCTGTCCGCCATGTGGAGCATAGTGCTAAACAAACTCTCGTACACATTCTTCGTGATATGCATTAGATCAAGGCAATTTGGCGTACTGAAGATGGGCCAGTATGGCAAGTCCCAAAACACAGACCTCGTCTTCCAAACACCATGGAGCGGTTTTGGCGTCTGTCGCTTATTTCCCGGCTGATGCATGTAAAATGCATACATGAACTTTGCACTTTAATTGCTTATATTCCAATCATATTTGCATCATATAAGGGTTATATCAATGTTTTATCATGATTTTGGGAATACTTCATAGTTTTCCCATTTATTTGGAATTAACCCTGCACAGGCAGAAAATCCTAGTTTTGTATTTTAATGTTTCAGGGACCCAAACGTCAACGAAATCACCTGGAAATTTACGGGCGTCAATATTTGGAAGGAAGAAGGACTACGGAAAAAGGAAGCAAGCAAACGGAGACCCGAGGGCCAAACGGGCATGGCCCACGTGGCCAGGTACTGTGGCTGCGTGGGACCCACCCGTTCGGGCCTCGTGGCTCCGTTGCCGTCGATCTTCGCTCCACCGCCTTCGTCTTGACCTAAAAACGCCTATAAAAAAGGTCCCCCGTCGTTCTCTGGAAGGAGCGCCGCACAAACACAGAAACACCGAAACGGAGATCAGGAGCTGCAGATTGGAGGGGGAAAACTCCGGCGGGGCGCTGCCGGCGTGGTCTCCATCTTCTCCATCGACTTCTCCACCGTCTCCATGATGAAGAGGGAGTAGTCCACCTCTGGACTATGGGTTTGTGGAAGTAACTTATGTATCTCTCCTCTCTTGAGCTTCACTAATTAGCACCGTATGAGCTGCTGAACATGATTACGGTCACCGTTGTAATACCTTTGTGGTGGATCTTTATGAGTTAATATATGTTTGAGATTGCAATGTTTGTTTCAGTTATGAGTATAGATGCATATTATGTACCCCGTTCTTGTCTACTTGTTTTGATCAAGCATGTTTATGAGAGCGTGTGTGGGGGAACGTGTGCATTAGTTGGAGTAACGGGGGTGGCTGGTGCAGTGAACGTGAGAGAAAGTTCTGCGATCCACTTTGGTATCTTTACCTTACTTTGTTACCTCACTAGGGATAAACTAAAATACCATGCTACCGGGGATGTGGGCGTGACCATTGCCACTACTCCATGACTAGATCTAGCATGTTCTTATTTTCACTTCATATCATGATACTTGATGCTATACTCTGAGTTATCTTAATTACTGAGGTGTTATGATTTAGTTCGCATCTTGGTGGAGTATAAGAGAGGTTAATAACCAAAAGATCTCTATGTTAGGACGTGATGCCCATATATTTAAGTAACTTGTTATCAAACCCTGTGTTGCAATCTCATATGTTAACTTTGTGTGTTCCATTGTCTACCACTTTATAAAGAGAGAGTGCATTTGTTTTAGTTTCTTTTTGGTCTTATTTCTTTTTGTAGGTGCACAACAAGCAAAGAAGACTAGGAAAACACTCAACGACACTCAAAAATATGCTGCTTATGTAGCTATGCATGCAGTGTGTATGAGCAGAGGTGGAAATTTTGAGAACGATGACAAGAAGAACATAGCAAATTATTTAGAGGTCCATGTTCGAACCATACAGAGGATTTGGCAGCTGGCCATGAAGCAGATTGCAGAAGGTTTGCCAGTAGACGTCTCAAGCAAGAAAAAGGGAAGGTGTGGAAGGAAGCCAATAGAAATTGATCTATCGAGAATCCCCACTATCCCACTTAACACGAGGTCAACCATTAGATCCCTGGCTTGGCAGCTTGGTTGCAATTCTACGACATTGTACAGAAAATTCGAGATGAATCTAATCTGAAGACACTCAAATACCGGTGCAAAGAAGAAGTGAAAATAGGGAGAGAGGGACCTTGGAAACGAAGAACTTGGTTGTAACGAGGAAAGTGATGAGAGAGTACTTTATTGAGAAGCCTGGGCATATTTTGCCCGACGACCCAGCATTCGTAGAAGCTGTGACCAATACAGGACTGAAAATCAAACTGATGCAGCAGCCAGCAAATAGTCCAGACTTGAACGTCCTGGATCTAGGCTTTTTTACATCAATACAATCTCTAACTAATTGCCTCAGCACTAAAACTCTCAAGGATTTTATTAAAGTGTTGAGGCAGAATTTGCAGCTTATGAATCATCAAAGCTGAACAGAATCTTCCTAAGTTTGATGAACTGCATGGCTGAGATTAAGAACAACGCAGGAGGAAATGAGTACAAGCAAACTCATGCAAACAAGGATAGGTTTGAAAGGTTGGGTCAGCTACCTAAAAGGCTGCGTTGTCCTCATGAGGTTATTGCTTATGCTCTTAACTTTCTAGGCCAAGATGTTGCCTAAGCAAGCAAGTTTATTTAAGCAATGTATACTGGGAGCAATATTTATGTAAGCAAGTTTGTTACTCCAAATTCAAAAAGAGTAATGACAGGAAATACACACAAGTCTGCATTTTACTCCAAATGGAGCAGTATAGATACTCAAATGGAGCACTACTACTACAAGCACAAACAATCAAATTTTTGTTACTGCCCTTACACATACATAGAGGAAACTGCAGATCGTCCGAGCAAGCAGTACCTTGCACTACAGAGCTACTGTAACGTCCCAAATTTTGGAACCTTGTTATTAGTGACCCAAAATTTGGAACCAACAAAACCTTTTTGAAATACTTCGCTAATGCTTGTGTTTCACTTACGATTGCTCCGCTTGACCTTGTCTGCTTTGTTGTTTGAGTTAACAACCACTGAAAACGCCAACCTTTGAACTGAACTGATATAGCATATCATTTAATTTTGGTGATCATGTCATGACAAGAGAAATAATCCATATGTCCTCTCCAATCTTATTTTGGCCAAACTCTTTCTTTTTCAAGGATGTCTTGATTTTAAATACAACCCAAAAGCCTACTATTTGAGAAAGTAGAAGTTTCCCAAAATCTAAGTGTTTCCAAAATTATGGAGGTCTATGTACTATCTCCTACTTATTTTAGACCTTGATATTTTGTAAGGTTTACAAGCCTTATTTTGTAAACTCTTTCACTCCTTTTGGAAAACTATAAGAGATAAAATATACTTTCTCATATATTTCCTAGGTGCCCAATTCTTTGGAAAAGAATATCAAGATGTGATTCATTTCTATTCTCTAAAATCTTGTCATGGTTGTGTCTAGCAGCACCTCACAAATAAATTGGGTTGCTTGGGAAATTGGTTGCTTATTAATGTGTTTGATGTGTTGATAATGAATGACTTGTGTTGACTTTTATGTATGGTTGATACTTTTTGTGTATGTGACTTGTTGTCTTGAATTCATCATCCTTGTGATTATTATGTGTCCACCTAGGTGTGAGGTTTGATTGAGATCTTTCATGCTTAAAGGTTGTCTTTTATGATTGTTGTGTGTTTACCCCCTTCCTACTTTAATTTGTTTTAAAGGAAACTCAAAAATTCTATTTTCAAATAGAAGATGACTATCTCCTCCTCTATTAATTTTTAGCTTTTCTAGAGCTTTACCAATTGTGTTTCCTTTACTCATTTTGGAGATACAAAACCTCTAGCATCACCTACACCACCGTTATTTTCCATTTGTGGCATTCTTAAAAATTTACAAAAGTGTTTGATCACTAGTTCTTGCTTGTTTTTAGTGCTTCATAATAAGGTGACCATTTGCTCCAGTATCTAATACCATTTTGTCACCTCCGTGTTTCTTCGACATATTGGCATTTGTGCCAATGAATCAGGACACACTTCATCCTTGGCACCATCTCTCGCACCCCAAATATTTTAGTGGGCCTTTTGAGCTTAAGAAAAATTTAATCCATGATGGTTTTGATGCTACCACAATAACAACATTTCAGGACTTAGAATTTTTCTAAGTCACTTTGTCTGAATTTTCTGAAACTGTTGTTTTATTCACTTTTACACCTCCTCCCCTAACCACACTAGGACCCTTTTGGGCATTACACTTGCACCCCTCTCTTCTCCATCATCTATGCTTGTTTGGAGAATTCCTTTTAGCCCTAATTAAGCCCCTGGTTGCTAATTGTTTAGTGATGAACATGGCACCATTTTATTTCTGCACACACTCCCCTAATCACCTAAAACTCACTAAAACTCTCTCTCTCTCTCACCCCAACAGTTCCCTCTGTCACATGTGGGCAGGCAAGATTCACCTCGACCCTGGCCCACTTGCCAGCCCCTCTCCCGCCCCTCTCCTCCACTCACCTCCCTCCTCTCTCCAAAACCGACCTATGGGAGAACACTCCCTCTCCTCCCACTGGCCTAGCCACGTCCGTCCCGACCACCTCCTCTCTATCCCCTTCTCCACCGCCCTCCCCAGCCAATGCCGTGCCCCTCGCCCACTCCCCCAGCTGCACATGCCCGTGAACCCTAAAAGCGGCCACCCTCGGTGGATAGGAAGCCCGAGACCACCACAGCCCCTCTCACCTTGCCCATTAGCCTCCTGCACCTCCACTCTCCCACCCCCTGCCATATCTCTCGAGCTCCCCCTCTCTTCTGCTCGTAAGCTTCGGAGAACCAGAGCTCGGGTCCGTGAGCTTGCGAGCAAGCTCGCCGCCTCCACCGTCCTCCTCAGGCCGCCATTTTTTCATCTACGTGACCCCCGCACCTCGACCTACCCCTGAGACATCTTGGTTCATGCGCAGGTACTCGGGAGCCGCCGCTGCCTCACCGTGGCCGGCACGGACGTCGACCTCGACGACGCTGTTCGGGAGCTCCACTTCTAGATCCGCGACCACCCGAGGCTGTCCCCGACCCTCCGCATCCACCTCCTCCCCTCCTCGTCGTCCTGCAGCGCCCCTAGGTGAGCCTCCTGAGCTCGACTCGATTTCTAGAGTTCCTGCCCCGCTCGGTCCGTCCTGAGGAAGAGGATGACCAGGAGCCGTCGATCTCCGCATCAACGGCCTCCTTTGAAACCGGCCCGATCTAATCCTGGCCGCCGGATCCCAGATCCACGGCCGCGCACCCCTTCACTCGCTCGCGCAGCGCAGTGGGCCGGCCCAGCACGCACGGCACGGCCCAGCTTTAGATCTGGCCCATCTTTTGTTTTTTTTCTTAGCACCTTTTTCCTTTGCTGCAAATACCTGTTTCTGCCCTGTTAGTTTAAATCGAGATAAAATAGTTAAACTTCAAATTTGTGCTAACCAAAAATCACCGTGGTAAATGAATGAGTTTAGAACCACACCCAACCTGCAAATCTGAGAAATATTATTTTGTGTATCCTTAAAAATTTCTGAACTGCCACTGGTACGAAGCAAAGAATCATTTTTAACCTGAGTTTTGAGTATCTAAAAATGATGAATCCAACTGTTTTGGAATGCTTAGCACAGTAGCTTTCAGTAGAATTTTGTCTCATGTGTTTGTGATGCTTAGAATTAAAATGGCATGTGTTTGAAGTTTGGACCCGTAGCAAGTTAAATGTTTTAATTGATTTTCTGTGAATAAGATTTTTGACTAAATCCAATTGCATTAGTTTAAAATACTTACATAGAACCTAAACCTATCATTGCATAACTTTTTGTTGAACAGAACACCCTAGACTTAATAAACTCTAAAAATGGTGTTTTCTGTCTATTAAAAGTGATAAAATAAATATTTGGTCCTTTATGAAATTGTTGCTATTGTTGTTTGTGAAATGTTTAGGTACTGTAGATCACTACATAATGTTGTTCTTAATATGTTAGTACTGTTAGTGCTGAAGTAAAAACAAAATGAAGTTAGATGTAAAATGCTATTAGTGCCTAAGGAAATAAAATGAATTAATCATGCTTGTTTGCTTAATTACATGATTAATGAAATAAAGTAAACTTCACTAATAAAGTTCTTCTTAGCTACTGGTTGTTTAAAGTACGTAAGTGTTGCTTGCCTTTGGTTGTCTTTTGAATGATTAGTGGAATGCTTGTCCTGCTGTATGTTGATTGTGTGTTTTACTTTGCGGCGCTAGAAACTTGCGAGGAGGGATTTTCTGCTGAAGAGTATTGTCGAGATTGTATTGATTATCAACAGCAGGAGCAGACCACTGATCAAGGCAAGCCACCTCACCACCCTACTGAAATCCTATTATTTTTCCAAAGCATGTTTTGTTTTCAAAATAAAATAATGCATGTTTTATTTCTTCTGTGGCATTTTGCCACCCAAAAACTATTTTTACAAAGTATTGTTTGGCCAAAGATATCTACTAGTATATAATAGGTTTTATACAAATAAGTCTTTACTTGAGAAGCCTTCTACTGAAGACGCTATCAAGAAAATTATATTTTCTAGTAGTATATCCTTATACTCTTACCTCAAAACTATAGTATGGGAGCCTGGCTCTTTTGTAAAAATGTTTTCGGAGGAAAAACCCGAGTTGCTGGGAGCAATCGGTGAGAAAGTGTTTCATAAAACCCGAGTTGCTGGGAGCAGTCGGAGATGTTTATGAAAACCCGAGCTGCTGGGAGCAGTCGGAGGTGGAGATGTTTTTGGAAAAACAAAGTACTGCCCTAGCGGCCGCCCGAACAATTAATCCGTGCAACCACGTTACCCCAAATGGGACGGGCTTAGCCGGAAACTTATTTATCTGAGTATGGAGCGCCTCAAATTGCTTAGGAGAGCGGGGCTCTCTGAACCAAGTTATCTAAATGCGGGATCCAGTTCGAGTCTGGTTCACTGCTGGTTGCAAACAGTGGGCCTCCTGTCATGGCGCAGTGTTGCTTGGAGAGACCGGATCGATACGATGGCCATCTTCACTGGGTGCCGGGGAGATTCAGCCCCATTGAAGAGGAGGCTCTGTACTAGGGTCGACATAGTGAAAAACTTTGATCAGGTTATCCGGACCCCCGCATACTGTCGTATGACGGGCCGTGGCAGACATGGCGGAATGACCGTTTGATGTGGGGAAAGTGCACCACCTCTGCAGAGTGTAAATCTATTCGAATAGCCGAGTCCTCGGTCATGGACGGTTGGAAAGGCCACCGATCTAGGCGTATGGGCAAATTTTATGTTTTCAAAGGAAAAATGGTTTCTCGGTGGAAACAAGGAGGCATCAAGGGGTACCTGGGAGGTACGGATTTGGAAGAAGATGGTTGGTCTCGGGGAGACAATCAGTCAGATCTCCTGGAAAGAAAAAGGGGTATCCCCATCCTAGTGTCTTTGAAAAGTTCTAAGAAAATGGTTTAAAAACGCGGAGATAGCTCATGCTATTTCTACAAGAGAGAATTCTATCTCTAAATGTTTCTTTTTAAACAAAGATATAGAGACGTCGTATTCTCTATGTCTAGAAGCATTGTTTGCGAAAACTAAGCCCTATCGTCGTATATATCAGCCATCCCAGTTTTCGAAAAACGTTTGCAATGCATTTACCATGAAAACTTAAGCCTTGTGGTGGTTTGCGAGTACGTAATTGTACTCATATGGCTATGTCCCTGGATATTCAAACATCCAGATTTCAACGAGGAGATGTACGACGAGGAGGAGGAGTACGCCGACGACTACGCCAACTGAGCGTCACCGGTGAACTGCTCTGTGGGAATGCGTCTGGTTGTGACGAGGGCCGACGCTAGCCGCAAGCTTCCGATGTGTCATAGTTAATTTCGTCTTGTGTGATGATGAATGCAGACTTGGTCATGTGACCACTATTTATTTGTGTAAGACTTGTATGTACGTTTGAATGATGTAACTTTGTATACCATGTTGGTTATGTGATCGCGATGCACTGATCATTGGGATCGTGATCTGTTTACATAACGTGGGCACCTCGGACTGGTAGTCTGAGGGGTCCTCACATACTTGGTATCAGAGCCATCGTTGACCTTAGGAGACCTTAGTTAGCATGGTCGTTAGCTTAGGAAGGAAATATTTTGCTAAAACTTATTTCTACAGAAATCTATTTTCTTCAAGGTAAGCCTAGTATGGTTTCCACTCCTCACCTATTCTCAAAAATTTCTTGATCTTACTTCTCTAATTTCGAGTATTTTAAAAGGAGCTTTCTCTACTCTCTTGTCCCTATTCAAAACTTGTTTAGGCTTGACGATGAACCCAAATAAGACCTAAGTAGCTAGCACCGAGATGGAGAAGCTCGTTATCAAGAAATTACAATGCAGTAAGGAGCCTTCAGATGCACAGTCCGCAAGACCAAGGTCGTTAATGACAACAAAACCAAGACCTCCAAATCCTTTGGAATGTGCAGAATACAAGACCAGAATGCCAGATCACCTTCGCTCCCTCGACTCAACCCCAACAATGTTACTCCATCAGCAAACCGGATAATCTCAAACTTTTCGACAAGAACCCAAGGTGATCAAATGAGGACTTCAGTAACCATGTGACACCAAACCCCATAGGATGAAGTAGGATATGACCCTTGGTTGGATTACCCGACTATCACGATTGTTGAGTGCCCTTTTGGTACTATAGGTGTTTCGTGTGCTGTTTTGCTGGTATGCTTTTTGCTTGTGTGTGTCTTGTTTGTGTGTTTGTTGTTGGTGTGTTGTTTTCTGGTATGTTTCACAAGCACGCCTTGTCGGCAACACATATTAGGCACATACTTCCCTTTTGTTTAAACATCTTTTTGCCTCTACACAAAATACCTTTTTGGCCCTTTAAGCGTTAGATGCATCGTGATGCATTTCAAAACTTGTTTAGAAAACCTCTCTATCATGTTTTGCCTCTGATCTAAACTTTGGCACGTGAGAGATTTTAACCGCACCTGATACAGAAGACCACCCCGAGAAAGCCCATCCCCGTGATGCGACGAGCCTTGCCTAGTTTAATTAACTTTTCGAATTACCAGTATACCATCACTAATTTAGCGTATCTAACTTTAGAGTAACATCTAACACCAGTGACTTGTTACTAGCTAACCTCCCGAGACCTACAAGCGGCAACAAGAAGGACTCAAAGATCGGCAAGAGCCACTACTTTTTGAAGATTTTTGTGAAGCCCTCAAGTCATGAAGTCCGAAGGAGATCGAGGTCAGCAACAACGAAGACAACCAGCACTGAAGATCGTCTACATCAAGATGCACCCCGAAGCAAGAGTCATAAGTGCCTTCTATGCGCCAACCTTATTAACTCGACTTGCCCGACTTGAGACTGATAGCACTTAGTATCTTAACTAATCTTCTAGGCTAACTAAGATAGAACCGACCTCTGAAGGATAGTGTGTGGCGTCATGAAGTCAACGAACCAAGGAAGTCTTCATCAACTTTGTTCGTCAGCTAAACCAAAGGTGGGCACAATAGAAGACATCATATCTAACAAGACGCCAAGAACGACGAAAGGCCCGAAGACTGTTGCTGTTCACAACACACTAAGCAAGTTAGACGCCTTTAGTAGCTTGTAGCACCCTTTGACTTTTAGGAAAAACCGGAGAGAGTCAAGTCTACGGACCTGACACCCCTGTGAGGCTTGAAAACTGTTGGTGGATATTTAACTGCTAACCCCTCAAGACGGCAATATCTGGACAAGTGTCTACATCAACCGCAAGCACCAAGGAGCTACGACCTAGACAAAGATCGCCGTGATACCCAAGAACAACAACATATTGAAGTCGGCAACAACTTATACCTTCAACAGCTACCCTTCAAGGCCCCTTTTTAAGGGGGGAAGACATACGCTAGTTTTATTAGGGAGTTTTGGCAAACTATCCTTTACGCCCTAACTCTAGAGTATTTGAAGTCAACTCGACGAGAACGCTGATCAGCATCGACCTTCATGACAGCACCTTCAGCAGAGACCAAAAGCCTTCCGGAAGAAAATCCGATGACGTTTCGACAAGGAGACCTCAGTTGAGAATCGACAATCCCGGAAGATAAAGGAGCAACAAACCCACTAACCTTGCACTCTCTTAGTACCCGCTTAGGAATCTCGGGACGAGATTCTTTTAAGGGGGGAAGGTCTGTAACGTCCCAAATTTTGGAACCTTGTTATTAGTGACCCAAAATTTGGAACCAACAAAAACTTTTTGAAATACTTCGCTAATGCTTGTGTTTCACTTACGATTGCTCCGCTTGACCTTGTCTGCTTTGTTGTTTGAGTTAACAACCACTGAAAACGCCAACCTTTGAACTAAACTGATATAGCATATCATTTAATTTTGGTGATCATGTCATGATAAGAGAAATAATCCATATGTCCTCTCCAATCTTATTTTGGCCAAACTCTTTCTTTTTCAAGGATGTCTTGATTTTAAATACAACCCAAAAGCCTACTATTTGAGAAAGTAGAAGTTTCCCAAAATCTAAGTGTTTCCAAAATTATGGAGGTCTATGTACTATCTCCTACTTATTTTAGACCTTGATATTTTGTAAGGTTTACAAGCCTTATTTTGTAAACTCTTTCACTCCTTTTGGAAAACTATAAGAGATAAAATATACTTTCTCATATATTTCCTAGGTGCCCAATTCTTTGGAAAAGAATATCAAGATGTGATTCATTTCTATTCTCTAAAATCTTGTCATGATTGTGTCTAGCAGCACCTCACAAATAAATTGGGTTGCTTGGGAAATTGGTTGCTTATTAATGTGTTTGATGTGTAGATAATGAATGACTTGTGTTGACTTTTATGTATGGTTGATACTTTTTGTGTATGTGACTTGTTGTCTTGAATTCATCATCCTTGTGATTATTATGTGTCCACCTAGGTGTGAGGTTTGATTGAGATCTTTCATGCTTAAAGGTTGTCTTTTATGATTGTGTTGTGTTTACCCCCTTCCTACTTTAATTTGTTTTAAAGGAAACTCAAAAATTCTATTTTCAAATAGAAGATGACTATCTCCTCCTCTATTAATTTTTAGCTTTTCTAGAGCTTTACCAATTGTGTTTCCTTTACTCATTTTGGAGATACAAAACCTCTAGCATCACCTACACCACCGTTATTTTTCATTTGTTGCATTCTTCAAAAATTACAAAAGTGTTTGATCACTAGTTCTTGCTTGTTTTTAGTGCTTCATAATAAGGTGACCATTTGCTCCAGTATCTAATACCATTTTGTCACCTCCGTGTTTCTTCGACATATTGGCATTTGTGCCAATGAATCAGGACACAATTCATCCTTGGCACCATCTCTCGCACCCCAAATCTTTTAGTGGGCCTTTTGAGCTTAAGAAACATTTAATCCATGATGGTTTTGATGCTACCACAATAACAGCATTTCAGGACTTAGAATTTTTCTAAGTCACTTTGTCTGAATTTTCTGAAACTGTTGTTTTATTGACTTTTACACCTCCTCCCCTAACCACACCAGGACCCTTTTGGGCATTACACTTGCACCCCTCTCTTCTCCATCATCTATGCTTGTTTGGAGAATTCCTTTTAGCCCTAATTAAGCCCCTGGTTGCTAATTGTTTAGTGATGAACATGGCACCATTTTATTTCTGCACACGCTCCCCTAATCACCTAAAACTCACTAAAACTCTCTCTCTCTCTCACCCCAACGGTTCCCTCTGTCACATGTGGGCAGGCAAGCTTCACCTCGACCCTGGCCCACTTGCCAGCCCCTCTCCCAACCCTCTCCTCCACTCACCTCCCTCCTCTCTCCAAAACCGACCTATGGGAGAACACTCCCTCTCCTCCCACTGGCCTAGCCACGTCCGTCCCGACCACCTCCTCTCTGTCCCCTTCTCCACCGCCCTCCCCAGCCAATGCCGTGCCCCTCGCCCACTCCCCCAGCTGCCCATGCCCGTGAACCCTAAAAGCGGCCACCCTCGGTGGATAGGAAGCCCGAGACCACCACAGCCCCTCTCACCTTGCCCATTAGCCTCCTGCACCTCCACTCTCCCACCCCCGCCATATCTCTCGAGCTCCCCCTCTCTTCTGCTCGTAAGCTTCGAAGAACCAGAGCTCGGGTCCGTGAGCTTGCGAGCAAGCTCGCCGCCTCCACCGTCCTCCTCAGGCCGCCATTTTTGCATCTACGTGACCCCCACACCTCGACCTACCCCTGATACATCTTGGTTCGTGCGCAGGTACTCGGGAGCCGCCGCTGCCTCGCCGTGGCCGGCACGGACGTCGACCTCGACGACGCTGTTCGGGAGCTCCTCTTCTAGATCCGCGACCACCCGAGGCTGTCCCCGACCCTCCGCATCCACCTCCGCCCCTCCTCGTCGTCCTGCAGCGCCCCTAGGTGAGCCTCCTGAGCTCAGCTCGATTTCTAGAGTTCCTGCCCCGCTCGGTCCGTCCTGAGGAAGAGGATGACCAGGAGCCGTCGATCTCCGCATCAACGGCCTCCTTTGAAACCGGCCCGATCTAATACTGGCCGCCGGATCCCAGATCCACGGCCGCGCACCCCTTCACTCGCTCGCGCAGCGCAGTGGGCCGGCCCAGCTCACACGGCACGGCCCAGCTTTAGATCTGGCCCTTCTTTTGTTTTTTTTCTTAGCACCTTTTTCCTTTGCTGCAAATACCTGTTTCTGCCCTGTTAGTTTAAATCGAGATAAAATAGTTAAACTTCAAATTTGTGCTAACCAAAAATCACCGTGGTAAATGAATGAGTTTCGAACCACACCCAACCCGCAGATCTGAGAAATATTATTTTGTGTGTGCTTAAAAATTTCTGAACTGCCACTGGTCCGAAGCAAAGAATCATTTTTAACCTGAGTTTTGAGTATCTAAAAATGATGTATCCAACTGTTTTGGAATGCTTAGCACAGTAGCTTTCAGTAGAATTTTGTCTCATGTGTTTGTGATGCTTAGAATTAAAATGGCATGTGTTTGAAGTTTGGACCCGTAGCAAGTTAAATGTTTTAATGGATTTTCTGTGAATAAGATTTTTGACTAAATCCAATTGCATTAGTTTAAAATACTTACATAGAACCTAAACCTATCTTTGCATAACTTTTTGTTGAACAGAACACCCTGGACTTAATAAACTCTAAAAATGGTGTTTTCTGTCTACTAAAAGTGATAAAATAAATATTTGGTCCTTTATGAAATTGTTGCTATTGTTGTTTGTGAAATGTTTAGGTACTGTAGATCACTACATAATGTTGTTCTTAATATGTTAGTACTGTTAGTGCTTAAGTAAATACAAAATGAAGTTAGTTGTAAAATGCTATTAGTGCCTAAGGAAATAAAATGAATTAATCATGTGTGTTTGCTTAATTACATGATTAATGAAATAAAGTAAACTTCACTAATATAGTTCTTCTTAGCTACTGGTTGTTTAAAGTACGTAAGTGTTGCTTGCCTTTGGTTGTCTTTTGAATGATTAGTGGAATGCTTGTCCTGCTGTATGTTGATTGTGTGTTTTACTTTGCGGCGCTAGAAACTTGCGAGGAGGGATTTTTTGCTGAAGAGTATTGTGGAGAATGTATTGATTATCAACAGCAGGAGCAGACCAGTGATCAAGGCAAGCCACCTCACCACCCTACTGAAATCCTATTATTTTTCCAAAGCATGTTTTGTTTTCAAAATAAAATAATGCATGTTTTATTTCTTCTGTGGCATTTTGCCACCCAAAAACTATTTTTACAAAGTATTGTTTGGCCAAAGATATCTACTAGTATATAATAGGTTTTATACAAATAAGTCTTTACTTGAGAAGCCTTCTACTGAAGGCGCTATCAAGAAAATTATATTTTCTAGTAGTATATCCTTATACTCTTACCTCAAAACTATAGGATGGGAGCCTGGCTCTTTGTAAAAATGTTTTCGGAGGAAAAACCCGAGTTGCTGGGAGAAATCGGCGAGAAAGTGTTTCATAAAACCCGAGTTGCTGGGAGCAGTCGGAGATGTTTACGAAAACCCGAGCTGCTGGGAGCAGTCGGAGGTCGAGATGTTTTTGGAAAAACAAAGTACTGCCCTAGCGGCCGCCCGAACAATTAACCCGTGCAACCACGTTACCCCAAATGGGACGGGCTTAGCCGGAAACTTGTTTATCTTAGTATGGAGCGCCTCAAATTGCTTAGGAGAGTGGGGCTCTCTGAACCAAGTTATCTAAATGCGGGATCCAGTTCGAGTCTGGTTCACTGCTGGTTGCAAACAGTGGGCCTCCTGTCATGGCGCAGTGTTGCTTGGAGAGACCGGATCGATACGATGGCCATCTTCACTGGGTGCCGGGGAGATTCAGTCCCATTGAAGAGGAGGCTCTGTACTAGGGTCGACATAGTGAAAAGCTTTGATCAGGTTATCCGGACCCCCGCATACAGTCGTATGACGGGCCGTGGCAGACATGGCGGAATGACCGTTTGATGTGGGGAAAGTGCACCACCTCTGCAGAGTGTAAATCTATTCGAATAGCCGAGTCCTCGGTCATGGACGGTTGGAAAGGCCACCGATCTAGGCGTATGGGCAAATTTTATGTTTTCAAAGGAAAAATGGTTTCTCGGTGGAAACAAGGAGGCGTCAAGGGGTACCTGGGAGGTACGGATTTGGAAGAAGATGGTTGGTCTCGGGGAGACAATCAGTCAGATCTCCTGGAAAGAAAAAGGGGTATCCCCATCCTAGTGTCTTTGAAAAGTTCTAAGAAAATGGTTTAAAAACGCGGAGATAGCTCATGCTATTTCTACAAGAGAGAATTCTATCTCTAAATGTTTCTTTTTAAACAAAGATATAGAGACGTCGTATTCTCTATGTCTAGAAGCATTGTTTGCGAAAACTAAGCCCTATCGTCGTATATATCAGCCATCCTAGTTTTCGAAAAACGTTTTCAATGCATTTACCATGAAAACTTAAGCCTTGTGGTTGTTTGCGAGTACGTAATTGTACTCATATGGCTATGTCCCTGGATATTCAAACGTCCAGATTTCAACGAGAAGATGTACGACGAGGAGGAGGAGTACGCCGACGACTACGCCAACTGAGCGTCACCGGTCAACTGCTCTGTGGGTATGCGTCTGGTTGTGACGAGGGCCGACGCTAGCCTTGGTCCGCTGCGTCATAGTTAATTTCGTCTTGTGTGACGATGAATGCAGACTTGGTCATGTGACCACTATTTATTTGTGTAAGACTTGTATGTACGTTTGAATGATGTAACTTTGTATACCATGTTGGTTATGTGATCGCGATGCACTGATCATTGGGATCGTGATCTGTTTACATAACGTGGGCACCTCGGACTGGTAGTCTGAGGGGTCCTCACAGCTACTCAAACTTTAGTTTATCAAATTTCAGTTTATCAGCAAGCAGCTATGATACGTCTCCAACGTATCCATAATTTCTGCTGTTCCATGCTTATATTATACCATTTGCTACATGTTTTATATACACTTCGTATCACTTTTATGCATTTTCTGGGACTAACCTATTAACAAGATGCCACAGTGCCAGTTCCCTGTTTTCTGCTGTTTTTGGTTTCAGAAAGTTACTTCTGGAAATATTCTCGGAATTGCACGAAACAAAAGGCCAGGTCCCTATTTTTCCAGCACGTACACGGAGTCCGAAGGAGAGACGAAGAGAGCCACGAGGTGGCCAAACCACACAGGCGCGGCAGTGGGCCCAGCCGCGCCAGCAGGTGGTTTGGGCCCCTCGGGGGTCCGCCGACATCGCCCCTTCGCCTATTTATTCCCCGAGACGCGAAAACCCTAAAACACCGAGCCTTTCATCCAGAACATATTCGCTGCCGCCGTCGTCGTCAACCCTAACTCGGGGGGTTTCTGAAGCTCTTCCCGGCACCCTGCCGGAGAGGGGAATCATCACCGGAGGGCTCTACATCGCCATGCCCGCCTCCGGAGTGATGCGTGAGTAGTTCATCCTTGGACTATGGGTCCATAGCAGTAGCTAGATGGTTGTCTTCTCCACTTGTGCCATCATGTTTAGATCTTGTGAGCTGCCTATCATGATCAAGATCATCTTATTGTAATGCTACATGTTGTGTTTGCTGGGATCTGACTTATATTGATACCTATGTGGAGCTGAATATTATATTATCATGTCTATGTCATTTGTGATCTTGCATGCTCTCCGTTACTTGTTGAAGCCTTGGCCACGTGAATACTTGTAACTCCAAGAGGGGGTATTTATGCATGATAGTTGGGTTCAACCTCTATTTAACCTGGGATAGTGACAGCAAGTTCTAAGGTTGTAGATGTGTTGTTGCCACTAGGGGTAAAACAGCAATGCTTTATTCAAGGATGAATGTATTGTTTACATTACGCACATTACTTAATGCAATTGTCTGTTGCTTGCAACTTAATACTGGAAGGGGTACGGATGTTAACCGGAAAGTGGACTATTTAGGCATAGATGCATGCTGGATAGCGGTCTATGTACTTTGTCGTAATGCCCAAATGAATCTCATAGTAGACACCACAGCTCACACATGCATGTTATATGCACTTATCAATTGTCAATTGCCCAGCTGTAATTTGTTTACCCAGCATGTTAGTTATCTTATTGGAGAGACACCACTAGTGAACTGTGGACCCCGGTCCATTCTTTTACATCTGAAATACAATCTACTGCAATCATTGTTCTCTACTGTTTTATGCAAACAAACATCATTTTCCATTCGATACGTTTAACCCTTTGTTTTCAGCAAGCCGGTGAGATTGACAACCTCACTGTTAAGTTGGGGCAAAGTAATTTGGTTGTGTTGTGCAGGTTCCACGTTGGCACCGGAATCCCTGGTGTTGCGCCGCACTACACTCCTTCACCAACACCTTCGAAGCAAACCTCGTTTTCCTACTGGTCCGATTAAACCTTGGTTTCATACTGAGGGAAAACTTACTGCTGCACTCATCATACCTTCCTCTTGGGGTTCCCAACTGACGTGTGACGTACAAGCATTGTTTCTGGCACTATTGACCTAGACACAAAAAACGTTTTCTGGCGCCGTTGCCGGGGAAAACAGAATTGCTTCTGCAAGGGGAGTCTCTCACACCCAATCTCTTTACTTTGTTATTTGTCTTGCTTAGTTTATTTTTATTTAGTCTTGTTTGCTCTCTTTATCAAAAACACAAAAAAATTAGTTACTTGTTTAATTCAGTTTGTTTTGTTTTTCAAAATGAGTACTCCTGAGAACACTAAGTTGTGTGACTTCACTAGCACAAACAACAATGATTTCATATGCACTCCTATTGCTCCACCTGCTTCTACAGCAGAATTTTATGAAATTAAACCTGCTCTATTAAATCTTGTTATGAAAGAGCAATTTTCTGGTGTTAGTACTGATGATGCTGCTGCCCATCTTAATAACTTTGTTGAACTTTGTGAAATGCAAAAGTATAAGGATATGGATGGGGATATTATAAAACTGAAACTTTTTCCTTTCTCCTTGAGAGGAAGAGCTAAAGAATGGTTGCTTTCTTTGCCTAGAAATAGTATTAATTCTTGGACAAAATGCAAAGATGCTTTCATAGGGAAATATTATCCTCCTGCTAAGATTATATCCTTGAGAAGTAGCATTATGAATTTTAAACAACTTGATAATGAACATGTTGCTCAAGCTTGGGAAAGAATGAAATCTTTGGTGAAGAATTGTCCCACTCATGGACTGACTACTTGGATGATCATCCAAACCTTTTATGCAGGATTAAATTTTTCCTCAAGGAACTTATTGGATTCAGCCTCTGGAGGAACCTTTATGTCCATCACTTTAGGTGCAGCAACAAAGCTACTTGATGATATGATGATCAACTATTCCGAATGGCACACCGAAAGAGCTCCTCAAGGTAAGAAGGTAAATTCTGTTGAAGAAACCTCCTCTTTGAGTGATAAGATTGATGCTATTATGTCTATGCTTGTGAATGGTAGATCTCATGTTGATCCTAATAATATTCCTTTAGCTTCATTGGTTGCTCAAGAAGAGCATGTTGATGTAAACTTCATTAAAAACAACAACTTCAACAACAATGCTTATAGGAATAATTTTGGTAGCAACAATTATAAGCCTTATCCTTCAAATGGTTATGGCAATTCTTATGGTAATTCCTACAGCAACAATAGAAGTGTGTCCTCTGATCTTGAAGCTATGCTTAAAGAATTTATTAGCACACAAAAAGCTTTCAATAAAACTGTTGAGGAAAAGTTTGAAAAAATTGATGATCTTGTCTAAAGTTGATAGTCTTGCTCATGATGTTGAAATTCTAAAACTGAAAGTTATGCCTAATGAAGTTAAAGATATTAAGTCATTTGCTACAGCAAATGCCATCCAAGTTCGAATTGATAATAATATTAGGATGTTGGCTGAATTGCATGCTAGGTGGGAAAAAGAGGAAGAACTTGAAAAAGAGAATAGTATAGTTAGAGTTTGTACTATCACCACCACTAGTAATGCTAATGTTTCACATGCTAGTAAACCTCCTACTATTGATGGTAATGTTATTGGTGTTGGTAATGTCTCTACTACTTCTGCAAAGCGTTTGAAATTGCCTAAAACTGCTGAAACTTTTTCTGATAAAAGTGCTGAAATTTTTCAAACTATTGGAGACAATGGTTCCACCACCATTGACAATAATGATTTTGATTTTGATGATTGTAACATCTCTGAAGTTATTATGTTCTTGCAAAAATTAGCTAGAAGTCCCAATGCTAGCACTATTAATTTGGCTTTTACAAAGCATATTACAAATGCTCTTTTGCAAGCTAGGGAGGAGAAGTTGAAACTTAAAGCTTCTATTCCTAGGAAATTAGAAGATGGTTGGGAACCCATCATTAAGGTAAAGGTGAATGATTTTTATTGCAATGCCTTGTGTGATCTTGGTGCAAGTATTTCGTTTTGCCCAAGAAGCTTTATGATATTCTTGATTTGCCACCTTTGGAACATTGTTATTTGGATGTTTTTCTCGCTGATAATGCTATGAAGAAACCTTTGGGGCGAGTTAATGATGTTTTTATTACGGTAAAAATAACCTTGTCCCCGTTGATTTTATTGTTATGGATATTGAATGCAATGCATCTTGTCCTATTGTTTTGGGAAGACCTTTTCTTCGAACTGTTGGTGCCATCATTGATATGAAAGAAGGTAATATAAGGTACCAATTTCCTCTCAAGAAAGGTATGGAACACTTCCCTAGGAAGAGAATGAAGTTACCTTTTGACTCTATTGTTAGAGCAAGTTATGATGTTGATGCTTCTTCTCTTGACAACACTTGATTTTCACTTTCTGCGCCTAGCTGAAAGGCGTTAAAGAAAAGCGCTTATGGGAGACAACCCATCGTTTTTATTTGCTGTTATTTTTGTTTTCTTTGAGTCAAGGAGTTTTGTTACTTCTGTAGCAACTCCTTTGTATCTTTATTTTATCGCAATGTTGTGCCAAGTAAAGTTCTATATTGAAAGTTGATGCAAGATTTGGATTTCTGCGCAGTGACAGATTTTTAGCTGTCACGGATTTGAGCTTATCTCCCTGTAGAAAATTCAAAAAATTCTGAGAAAAATCACGCATATTCCTGAGATATGTACGCAACTTTCATTATTTTAGGCCAGATCCATCTGAGCAACTTAAGTGCCTCGAAAAAATTCGTCATTCCAGACTGTTCTGTTTTTGACAGATTCTGCCTTTTGTTTTGCATTCGCTCTTTTACTGTGTTTGTGTGGATTTCTTTGCTCCACAAAGCATTGGTGGCTGTAGCTAATGTCCAGAAGCTTTGGGATTGATTGTATCATTACAGAATATGAGAATTTTTGATTATGCACTAACCCTCTAATGAGAACTGTCTTGAGTTTGGTGTGAAGGAAGTTTTCAAGGATCAAGCGAGAAGGGTGATATTATGTGATCAAGAAGAGTGAAAAGCCTAAGCTTGGGGATGCCCCCGTGGTTCATCCCAACCATATTCAGAGAGACTCAAGCGTCTAAGCTTGGGGATGCCCAAGGCATCCCCTTCTTCATCAACAAACTTATCAGGTCATCTCTAGTGAAACTATATTTTAATTCTTTCACATCTTATGCGCTTTACTTGGAGCGTCTGTGTGTTTTTATTTTTGTTTTTGTTTGAATAAATTCGGATCCTAGCAATCCTTGTGTGGGAGAGAGACACGCTCCGCTTTTTCATGTGAATACTCATGTTCTTCACTTATATTTGTTGAGTATTCTTAACTAGCTACTGCAGTGCTTTTAGCTCCTGTTTTTCATGCATCTCTTCGAGCTGTTAGCACTTGTTTATAAATACTCTCTTGCTGCATTATATTATCATTTGGAGAGTTTATGTTTAAATAAATTATTGGTGTTTGTTTGGAAGAAAGAAAATGCTACATGTAGTAGTTGGTATTGGAAAAGACATATGCATTCTTGTAGATCATTGTCTTGTTTTGATTTGATGCTTTGCAATTGTTTTGAGCTCTCAAGTAGATCATGTTTAAGCTCTTGCATCATGTAGTTAAAGCCTAGTAGTGGAGAACTACCGTAGAGCTTGTTGAGACTTGGGATGCATATTTGTTCTCTCTAAGGTCTAGATATTTTCTGGTAAAATGTTTGAGCAACAAGGAAGACAGTGTAGAGTCTTATAATACTTGCAATATGTTTTTATGTGATTCTTGCTGTACCGGTTTATACTTGTGTTTGCTTCAAACAACCTTGCTAGCCTAAACTCTGTACTGAGAGGGAATGCTTCTCGTGCATCCAAAACTTGAGCCAAAACCCATGCCATTTGTGTCCACCATACCTACCTACTATGTGGTATTTCCTGCCATTCCAAGTAAATATTTCATGTGCTACCTTTAAACTATTCAAAACTTTATTACTCCTTATTTGTGTCAATGTTTTATAGCTCATGAGGAAGTATGTGGTGTTTTATCTTTCAATCTTGTCATTTACTTCTGACAGACTTTCACCTGGACTAGTGGCATATACATCCGCTTATCCAATAATTTGCAAAAAGAGCTGGCAACGGGGTGCCCAGCCCCAATTAATTACAACTTTCATTAATAATTCTCTTCACATGTTTTGCCCTGATTTATCAGTAAGCAACTTAATTTTGCAATAGACACTCCTCCATGGTATGTGAATGTTGGAAGGCACCCGAGGATTCGGTTAGCCATGGCTTGTGTAAGCAAAAGGTTGGGAGGAGTGTCATCTATAAAGAAACTAAAATACATGTGTAAACAAAAGAGAAGAGGGATGATCTACCTTGCTGGTAGATAACGTCCTTCATGGGAGCCGCTCTTTGAAAGTCTGGTTGACAAGGGGGTTAGAGTGCCCACTACCATTCGTTGACAACAACAAACACCTCTCAAATACTTATTTTGTGCTCTCTATATGCTTTCGAAAACTTAAAAAGCTCTAGCACATGATTTAATCCCTGCTTCCCTCTGCGAAGGGCCTATCTTTTACTTTATGTTGAGTCAGTTTACCTACTCCTTTCTATCTTAGAAGCAAACACTTGTGTCAACTTTGTGTGCATTGATTCTTACATATTTACTTATTGCACTTGTTATATTGCTTTATGTTGACAACTATCCATGAGATATACATGTTACAAGTTGAAAGCAAATGCTGAAACTTAATCATCCTTTGTGTTGCTTCAATGCCTTTTACTTTGAATCTATTGCTTTATGAGTTACCTCTTATGCAAAACTTTTTGATGCTTGTCTTGAAAGTACTATTCATGAAAAGTTTTTGCTTATATGATTCATTGTTTACTCTTTATCTATTTGTTAGCAAACTATAGATCATTGCTTTGAGTCACTTCATTCATGACATGAGCCTTGCAATATATTGATCAAGATTGTGTGAAAGCATGTCTCCTCAGAAATTATTTGTTGTTATCGTTTTACCTACTCGAGGACGAGTAGAACTAAGCTTGGGGATGCTTGATACGTCTCCAACGTATCCATAATTTCTGCTGTTCCATGCTTATATTATACCATTTGCTACATGTTTTATATACACTTCGTATCACTTTTATGCATTTTCTGGGACTAACCTATTAACAAGATGCCACAGTGCCAGTTCCCTGTTTTCTGCTGTTTTTGGTTTCAGAAAGTTACTTCTGGAAATATTCTCGGAATTGCACGAAACAAAAGGCCAGGTCCCTATTTTTCCAGCACGTACACGGAGTCCGAAGGAGAGACGAAGAGAGCCACGAGGTGGCCAAACCACACCAGGCGCGGCAGTGGGCCCAGCCGCGCCGCCGTGGTTTGGGCCCCTCGGGGGTCCGCCGACATCGCCCCTTCGCCTATTTATTCCCCGAGACGCGAAAACCCTAAAACACCGAGCCTTTCATCCAGAACATATTCGCTGCCGCCGCCGTCGTCAACCCTAACTCGGGGGGTTCTGAAGCTCTTCCCGGCACCCTGCCGGAGAGGGGAATCATCACCGGAGGGCTCTACATCGCCATGCCCGCCTCCGGAGTGATGCGTGAGTAGTTCATCCTTGGACTATGGGTCCATAGCAGTAGCTAGATGGTTGTCTTCTCCACTTGTGCCATCATGTTTAGATCTTGTGAGCTGCCTATCATGATCAAGATCATCTTATTGTAATGCTACATGTTGTGTTTGCTGGGATCTGACTTATATTGATACCTATGTGGAGCTGAATATTATATTATCATGTCTATGTCATTTGTGATCTTGCATGCTCTCCGTTACTTGTTGAAGCCTTGGCCACGTGAATACTTGTAACTCCAAGAGGGGGTATTTATGCATGATAGTTGGGTTCAACCTCTATTTAACCTGGGATAGTGACAGCAAGTTCTAAGGTTGTAGATGTGTTGTTGCCACTAGGGGTAAAACAGCAATGCTTTATTCAAGGATGAATGTATTGTTTACATTACGCACATTACTTAATGCAATTGTCTGTTGCTTGCAACTTAATACTGGAAGGGGTACGGATGTTAACCGGAAAGTGGACTATTTAGGCATAGATGCATGCTGGATAGCGGTCTATGTACTTTGTCGTAATGCCCAAATGAATCTCATAGTAGACACCACAGCTCACACATGCATGTTATATGCACTTATCAATTGTCAATTGCCCAGCTGTAATTTGTTTACCCAGCATGTTAGTTATCTTATTGGAGAGACACCACTAGTGAACTGTGGACCCCGGTCCATTCTTTTACATCTGAAATACAATCTACTGCAATCATTGTTCTCTACTGTTTTATGCAAACAAACATCATTTTCCATTCGATACGTTTAACCCTTTGTTTTCAGCAAGCCGGTGAGATTGACAACCTCACTGTTAAGTTGGGGCAAAGTAATTTGGTTGTGTTGTGCAGGTTCCACGTTGGCACCGGAATCCCTGGTGTTGCGCCGCACTACACTCCTTCACCAACACCTTCGAAGCAAACCTCGTTTTCCTACTGGTCGATTAAACCTTGGTTTCATACTGAGGGAAAACTTACTGCTGCACTCATCATACCTTCCTCTTGGGGTTCCCAACTGACGTGTGACGTACAAGCATTGTTTCTGGCACTATTGACCTAGAGCCACCAAGCTACTCCATGGAGTATTTGGTTTATCAAATTTCAGCTCCAGTACATGAGCAACTACTCCTACTCTAGCAGTATCAATCAAATTTGGTTTATCAAATTTCAGTTTATCATCATTCGCCATGGAGTACACGAGCAACTACTACTCCAGAAGCAAGCAAGCAAATCAGCTACTGCTATTCCACAAACGTACTGCCATTCCACAAACGTACCTAATCAAGCAGAACAGCTACTGCAAATCATTCAGGACAGCAAGCAAAGCAAGTACTCAAGCAAAAAAGAGAGAGGACGCGTACCTTGCCGGAGCGTGAGCAGGCCACGGCGCGACGAAGAACTCGAGCGGATTCCTCTCCTCCGCCTGACCGAGCGCAGGTGAGGGAGGCCACGGCGCGACGAAGAACTCGAGCGGATTCCTCTCCTCCGCCTGACCGGAGCGCAGGTGAGGGAGGCCGGGCGCAGGTGAGGGAGGCCATGGTCGTCGGAGAGAGCGACGCAGAGGTCGCCGTGCCGGCCCGGAGCTGGCCGCATCCTCTCCTCCGCCTGACCGGAGCTCGCCGCGCAGATGACCACCTCAAGAAGGACGTGCAGAGCGCGTAGCAGGCCATGGTCAAGCAGATCTATCGCCGCGCGCACAGATCAAGCGCCATCTCTCCCGCAGCACGTCGCCGCGGATAAAAATCCAATCTTTGACCTTTGGGTTGCGGTTGCGTGTGGTGGGAGAAATTGGGTGCGAGAGAAATAGGAGTGCGGGTGGTGGGGAGCAAGGCGGCAAGGGGGAGACGACGGCGAGAGGAGTAGCGCGGCGACGGGCCGGTGACGGGGAGGGAAAGGCGACGGCGGCGACGAGATCTAGGGAGAGCGGTGCCAGGGAGAGAGGGAGCGGTGAGTGAGAGAGCGGTCGCGTCACGCGTGTGAGAGAGTGGTTGGTGGAGGGGCAAAAATGGAAAACGAAAAAATATCATAGCGTGACAGAAGTTTGCCTATGTTTGCCCAGCAACTTATAATTCGAAACGGAGGGAGTACATGCATGCATGCAACATGCTGTACATGCATGGCTAGCTAATGTGGCAGAACGAGCATAAAAAATGTGGTTGCCTAGTTTTAAACAAGATAGTTATCAAGAAAATAAAAAAACACATGAATTTCAAACAGGGTGAGAAGCACTCGCAGAACGAGCATCACCAAAATAGAGAAGAGAGAGGATGGAGCGACACGGCACGAACATAAACAATCTGGAGTAATAGGCTAAAACGGTTGCCAAAAACAATCAGGACTGAAGCACATACATTACTAGAACAACAAACCAAACGAAGATCTGTGATGGGATGCTTCCTACGTTCGCATCCACCCATACTCCATAAACACACACAGTCGTTCAAATCAAAATACCAAATGCCGTCGGCGCGCGCAGATACATGCATGCAAGGCTATGTGGCAGCAGCTATTTTATTCTAGCAAACATACGCTACTAGCTGAGATTAATTTATGGCAGTCTAGCTAGCAGCTACCGATCGATGGAATGGGTGCAAACGTGGACGTGCTGGCCGGCTTGATCATGGAGACTCGGAGCCGGGGCGGAAGGGGTTGGGGATCTCGAAGCCGGGGTTGGGCACCCAGGTGTCGTCGGCGCCGGGGAGGAACTGCCCGGACGCGGCGGCCGGGATGCTGTGGTCGAGCCCGCCGAGGTCCGGCCTGTAGTGGGTGCCGAACTCGTACCGTCCGATCCCCGGGATCAGCACCGTCCCCTCCTGGAACGTGTCCGGGTGCTTCACCGCATCCTCCGCCGCCACTGCCGCCGCGGCTTCACAGCCGGGACGTCGCGCGCCGCCGAGCCCAGCTGGGCGAAGCACGCCGCGGCCACGATACCGCGAGGATCAGCAGTGATGCAGACTTGGCCATGGCGATCGTCGATCGACTGGCTAGCTCTAGTGGTGGTAGTGGAGCGAGCTCTGTTGCTGTCCCGATCGATCGCTGAGTGGCTGTTGCTTCGTTGTGGTGGATGGTGATCCTGCGGCGAGCTTATATAGAGCGCGTGGCGTAACTTGCGGTCGATGAAGCGTACTGGCGCGATACGGGAGGGAAAAGGCGGCGCGTTCATTCGTATGGATCGCACGGCGCGGCGTTGTTACCAACGCCGGACCGTGCCGCGCAGCGCGTGCGTTGCGTGTGGCGGTGGACGACGGGCAAAGTCGACGCGGCGGTGGAGTTGGTGGTTACCGACCGTCCGAGGTCCAGGTTCCAACTACTCTCGCCTGCTCTTTAAGCACCGGCTGCGATCGACCATGGGGGTGGCTACTTATTTCCTCGATCTCTATATTGCCCCATTCCGAATGGTTATACGTAAATTAGTGACACACATCACTCTCCGGACGAACTACTCACATTGGTGGCTTATAACAGTTCTGGTACCACTACCACCAAGTTTTTTTTTATGAAAGAAAGGCAAACATTTGCCTAATTCATTAATAGAGAAGGAGTTAGTGGCAAAGTCTAACAATTAGAGTCTACCAAAGGTAACGAAATAAAAAGGAACTAATCTTCCAGAAATAAGTTACCCAAATGGTTTGCTCCGGCAATAACCCACGCTTTGGCTTCCATCTTGATCCTCGGTAAAGTGTTCTTAAATGTCCTTGCATTACGCTCGTTCCAAAACTCCCCCGAAGTAAGCATGACCAAACGCCATCGCCCCTTTTTCCAGCAAGGATGGCGCAACACAACGTGAGACCACCATGATTCAACGTCGTGAAAGCAATTCCAGCTAGGCGGGTCGAAGTCCTCAAGCGCAAGCAAAGTTTTTGATCATAGTCCAAATCTAACGAGAAGTGGCAATGTAGGACAAGATGACACACACCGTCTTGTCGGCACAATGACAAAAGGGTAAAGCTCGCGTTCAAGACGGACGTTAGTCCACACATGGTTTTGGATGATGAGCCACGAACGAAAATTTGCACTTTGGGGCGCCCAATTCTTCCAAACAAGGGAAGCCATCGCTGATCGAACAAGCTGCCAAATGCAGCCAACTAGGCCGATTGACAAGAATAGGAGCCATATGAGGTAAGCTTCCGCACGATAGAGTCACGAGTTTCGTCGATGATAGTGAGTAGTTGAGAGGTGAAATACCAAAAGTTTGTGAATTCTTGTAGGTGATGCAGGAGAGCCCGTTTGAGATGCCAATTTGGAGACCCAAGCATCGTTGGTAAGCGCGGATCGGCGCTCCAATTTCCGCTCGGAGAGAGTGAGGATGGAGGGCGCAATATTTGGGGCTGTGCCCATCCACCACCCAAGGGGCATCCCAAAAACTATCATTGTTGCCGTCGCAATCGTGAACCTCGTCATTAAGTATAAAAATCCATTACTCATCCCGGTGATTTTAGAGGGGATTGTCAGGACGTCCGCGGACCGCGGAGAGAGCTCGGCGCAGGGAGGGGCGGCGAGGCGTCGCGCCAGGGCGCCGTCGCGGGCGAGGTCGACGGCGGTTCGGCCGGCGGTTGCGCGGCGGGCGTCGTCTTCCTCTCCGCAACTTTTGTCGTTTTAGCTGTCAAAAATCGAACATGGCAAACTAGCATCCCCCGATCATACACTTCAGTTTGAGTATTTGATACAAACATTACCCCTTTTGTCGACAAACCTTTGGCTCCCCGTCTTTTTCATGCCCTGTGTACGATACAACATGGACGTACGCATTTTCATGATGGTCAAATGCTGAAAACCATTAATGGTAAACTTTCCTACCCAGCGTATGCGCACCAATGAACATGCAGCAAATAGTAGATGCATTGTACACCATCATGCATGGATTAAAGGCAAATCAAAAATAAGTTAAAATGACGTTACAAGATTAAGTCTTAATAAAGCATGGCAAGGGCAAATCAGCGGCCCGCAACCCGCGCCGCTGACACCCTACATGCAGTACAATGCATCTACTATTTGCTGCATGTTCATTGGTGCGCATACGCTGGGCCGGATGAGAGGTAACAGGACATCAACAACAAATGCGGCCATTACCTGCATTGATTCGGAACGGTGCTCAGCGCAACTGAATCATGGAGCCACATGCATGGTGAATGTTGGGCCATGCATGCCACCCACACATATGCAGAAACTGCATGCAGGAAAGATGTTGGAAACGCGATCGATCTTGCTTGTCCTTGGACCAGTGTTTCTTAGTGCATCGCCTTGTATATATCGCTACTACCATCTACCCTTTTAAGGCGGTGATGGATAATCGCATTACAGTAACTCAGTAAGAGTTTGTTAGTTAGGTTGTTAATAAAAATAGACATGTCATTAACGATGAGACATTTTGAAGCCCGAGCTCTAGGTAGTTTATTTTTAATCGAAAATAACATTGTAAGCTTTAAAAAAAATGACTCTGCAAAACCTCACTGCAAAAAATCGTTACATTAAGTTGTGCAAAAATGATAAAATGATGGATCTGGGTCGCTGAAGAGTACACATTTGTAAAAGAACTTGCAATTTGGCCAGATTGTTACTTTTTGTGTAGTCTAAAATATTGCATCGAGATTTTATACAGTGGTAGAGTTAGACAGTATCCACATCTAGAACTTTTTGCCGAATTTTTTAAAACTTACAAATATCATATTCGAAATTTCAAATAACGTGCTCCTTAGAGGTCGGGCTCAATTTGGGGTTTCCCATTCATTAACAAACTACTCATCCTGCAACTAATTCAATTAGTGTATGCAATATGTTCAATGAGAAGTGAGAGAAGTGTAAGATCAATCAATCGGTACTCCCAAAATAGACCGGCCAGACAACGGTGCCGGGTGGATAGGAGCGCTCACACGCTTTGTCACAATAATTGGGGATGGCTGCGGCAGCGACACTCCCAAAAGAAAAGAAAAAAAAACTAGGAAAGCAGGAATTCCAAATTTAATTCAAACATAGGATATTTAACTAAGTGTGAGTAAAATTTGAACTAAACAAAAACCTAACACTAGATATAGCGTCGGTCGAAGAAGGCTCGAGCTCCTTCTCATATTCGCCGCCGTCGTGTAGTCGACCGTGGTGACGTCGTACTCTTGAGCCGACAAACGGCACACGAACTCGACGGAGGCGGTCGCACCATGCTCGTCGACTCCTTGAAGGCTTTCATGAGCCTCGATCCTGTTGTCATTGGGTGGCACCATCGGCAATTACACGCGGTAGCCCCCTAGTCATGATGGCTTTGTCTTTGGCATTTTCACACTAAGGCGCGGAGGTTCCAGCTACGGCTGGTCCGATCCTTCACCTTTTTCGGGCGACCGATGTACAACGGGCCCTGCGGCGTGAGGCCTGCTCCTGACTAACAACGCTGCGCCGCCTCGACAGTGAGCGCGAGGTGGAACTGTGCACGGCTCTTCCCTGGG